>CAKNXH010074593.1:0-22540 GCA_932178445.1 Andricus quercusramuli | reverse complement strand
AAAAATATCTGTAAAAACATTTATCCTTTTTTAAAGAATTATTTTTTCCCCTGTTTTCAAGAAACTTCCCCCTTTTCTCGTTTTTTGCTTACATGCAAACTAAATTAATAGAATCCAATAAAAAATCCAACCATTTTTGCTGAAAATTTATTTTTTGGTTGAATAGTCATGTTTTATGGTAG
The DNA here is from genome assembly GCA_932178445.1 of Andricus quercusramuli. Lineage (NCBI taxonomy): Eukaryota > Metazoa > Arthropoda > Insecta > Hymenoptera > Cynipidae > Andricus > Andricus quercusramuli. The sequence goes on along the minus strand of CAKNXH010074593.1, from coordinate 22,358 downwards.
AAAAGTCTTTTTTTTTTTGGTTAAAAATTATATTTTTTGTTGAAAATATACCTTTTTAGATTGACAATTCAACTGTCTTCTAACGAATTCGTCATGTTGGCTTGAAAATGTAACTGTTTGGCTAAAAATTTAACTATTTTGTTGAAAATTCGTCTTTCTTGTTAAAAATTATATTTTTTTGTTGAAAATCTGTCTATTCAGGCTGATAATTCAGCTGTCTTCTAACAAATTCGTCTTTTTCGCTCGAAAATTCAACTATTTGGTTAAAAATTTAACTATTTTGTTGAAAATTCGTCCTTTTTGTTAAAAATTATATTTTTTCTTGAAAATTAACCTTTTTCAGATTGATAATTAAATTGCCTTCTAACAATTTCGTCTTTTTAGATTGAAAATTCAACTATTTGGTTAAAATTTTAACTATTTTGTTGAATATCTACCTTTTCAGGTCGATAATTCAACTGTCTTCTAACGAATTCGTATTTTTGGCTTGAAAATTCAACTATTTGGTTAAAATTTTAACTATTTTGTTGAAAATTCGTCTTTCTTGTTGAAAATCTGCCTTTTCAGGTCGATAATTCAACTGTCTTCTAACGAATTCGTATTTTTGGCTTGAAAAATTGACTATTTGTCTAAACATTTAACTTTTTTGTTGAAATTTCGTCCTTCTTATTGATAATTATATTTATTGTTGAAAATCTACCTTTTTAGGTTGATAATTTAACTGTCTTCTAACAAATTATTCTTTTTGGCTTGAAATTTCAACTATTTGGTTCAAAATGTAACTATTTTGTTGAAAATTCGTCCTTCTCGTTAAAAATGATATTTTTCGTTGAAAATCTTCCTTTTTAGGTTGATAATTCAACTGTCTTGTAACAAATTCGTCTTTTAGCTTGAAAATTCAACTATTTGGTTAAAAAAGTAACTATTTTGTTGAAAATTCGTCTTTCTTATTGAAAATTATATTTTTTGTTGAAAATTTACCTTTTCAGTTTCAAAAATTTTAAAAAAACAACAGGATTTTTTTCCGAAGATAAAAGTTTATGATTGGAAAAGATTGTCCATTGTGTCAGTCTTAAAATGAAACAAACTACTATAAATAAATATTTTGCAAAAGATTAACGAGGAAAATTATAATTTTTTTGTATATAATTTCAGCAACATCAGCCTAACAATGGTTATTTTTGTTTATATATCGTTAAATTTCCAAAATGTAGTCCAAGTTTGATAAAAATTGATGTTGACAATTTGGATTTTTTAATTTCAGTAACCTAGAACATTTTTGAGAACCGGGAAATAACCGGGAATGTTTTCCGGCGATAAAAGAGGCCACCCTGACCGTTGTTATTGTTTCAAAATAGAACTTTAGAAATAGTGTTTCTGCATAAGATTGAATCATTCCAGGATATGTAGCAACCTTGAAAACTTCGAAAACCTGGAATTCTCTTTAAAGTTTTCATGAGAACCTTGAATTTTAATTATTATTATTTTTTTTTATAAAACATTTACTTTATTAAAATGCGAAAAGTAATTTAAACCTTTTAGTCTTCTATAAACGGAAGTTTTCGTTCACAAGATGATTGTAAATCTCTTTATAAAGTGATTATAGAATATATCAAAAGATCTCAAGGCACTTTTTTACGATCAGGTATGACAGTACTAATTAATTTAAGTTTTAAATTTATTTACCGCTCAGCATAGAAAAACACTTTTTTAATAACACTTATGGTCACAAAAAATTAGAACTAGTTTATTTATGCTTTTGATTTCATCACTTATGAATTTGAACACCTTAATGATTTTATTTGTATAACTGGTGATTGCATTATTTTAAAATCAACAATCTGAAAATTAAATGCTTTAATAGTTAGATACTTTTTCATTAAAAATGTTACAAGTCTAGCTGTAAATATTTTTTTAATTGCAGTATTTCGAAATTGGACAATTTTCAGTGTTTGATTCATTTATCATTGAATAAATTAGAATTTAAAACGTTTGAAATTGAACAGATTTCAATGAAAATATTCAAAGTAGAAAATTTTCAGTTTCCATTGTTATAAATTAGACAAATTCACTGAACAAATTACAATTTTTTTTCCAGAATTTTAATTGGAAGACATTCCAAATTGAATAATTCAAATTAAAACAGTTTGAAATTGAGCAACCTTGAATTTCGAGCTTCTGAAATTGAATAATTTTATAGTTAAATATTCCAAATGGTATGTTTTAAGATTCTATAATTTTTTTCAAAGTATAAGCTTAATTTTTTTAGCAATTTTAATTTAAAAATATTTGAAGTCGAATGATTTCACATTTAATTATTCAAAATTACATTTTCCGAACTTTTATAATTTTCGAATCAAATTCCATAAATCAGACTTTTTTTAAATTATACAATTTTGAATTGAATGAAATTAGGTTTCTGTGTCGGTTTTTGAAACTTAAAAATCAACAAATTTGAGAGAAATATTCTTTTAGAATTTCTTAAAATAAGGAGACTATTCAAATTTTGTAAACTTTCAAAGCATTTAAATCTGAATTCCAATATATTTTTTATGGAAAATCCAGGCCTCCGAGTCTGGTCCTTATTTCTCTTATTTTATTTTATCTGTTAAATTTGATCAATTTCTCTCATATTCATTTTTGTTTAGTTACAAAGGTAAAATATATTGGCTTTTTTGTTCGGCAAAATATTTTAAATCATATTTTTCTCGTTAGTAAGTTGAATTCGAGCCATGTAGTTTTCTTTTCAGTGTCAGGGGAACTGAACATTTTTAATGACCCTTCCGCTCGTTAGAGAAAAAATCTGGTATTGTACTTTGTACGGGTAGTCGTTTCTAAGAATGTACGTGAATTCCATTTAGAATATTGTTAATTATGAAGTCAAGAAACTGCAGAACCTTTCAATTTTAGATTTAGAATTTTAAAAGGTCTCTTTTTGGTAAGGTTTTACAAAATTAAACTGCAAAAGCTACTAATTTTTAAGAAAAAAATAACAGAAATGAAAAACATAATTTAAACATAATTTTTTTAAAAGACTTGTAAGAAGTAAAATGACATTAAATGCAGTTTGAAGGGGCCGTGCATAAGTTACGGGGCTTTTTTTTGGGGGGGGGGGGGGCACGCGGTTAAAAGCATTTCTTACATGATATTTTGTTGGAAATTCAACAATTTTGTTAAAAATTTGCCTTTTTTGCTAAAAAATTGATCCTTGTTGAAAATGTAACTATGTTATTGAAAATTTATGTATTTTGTTGAGAATTCTTTCGTTAGAAGTTGATTTCTTCAAGTTTAAAAATTTGATTATTTGGTTGGAAATTCATCTAATGTGCCGAAAATCCGTCTTTTTGGTAGAAAATTAATTTTCTATTTTGAAAATTTTTTTTGGCTGGAAAATTCAATATTTTGGATTAAGTTTTTGTTCTTTATTTATTGAAAAATCTTCGAAGGTTAAAATTTCAACTATTGTTGAAAATTCGTCATTTTGATTTGAAAATTCATCTCTTTTGGTAGAAATTTAATCCTTTTTTTGTCCTTATTGGTTTGATTCATCTGTTTTTGATGTAAAATAAAAATATTTTTTTCGTTAAGATATCAAATATTAAATTTTTCATTAAGAAACCAAAATATTCCCTTCATTCAAATCGTCTTAAATCTTTTTAGACAGAGCCTAAATAAATAAAAAAAATATGGAAAAGGAAAAAAAAAACTAATTTTTAACAAAATAGTTTAATCCTCAACCTTGAACAATGATGTGGAACTTAAAAAAACGAATGTTCAACAAATTTAATTCAACCAAAAAGACGAATTTTTAACCCAATAGGACTAAGTGAATAGGTCAATCCTCAACAAAAAGATGAATTTTCAACAAACAGGATTAATTTTCTAACCAAAAAGACGGCTTTTTAACAAAATACATAGATTTTCCACAAAATAGTTAATTAGTCAACTCATAAAAAATAAATTTCTAACTATAGCTGGAATAGTTGAAAATTCAGATAAAAAATTTGTTTTTATCAAAAAAACATGAAGTTTAAAAAAAAAAAAAAATTATCAGCCAAATAATTAAATTATCAACCAAAATTAATAATTGTCTACCAAGAAGATTAACGTTCTACCAAAAAGACGAATTTTCAACAAAATGCAAAATTTTACACCAAATTTTTGAATTATCTGCAAAACAGTTAAATTTCCAACCTGGAAATACGATTTTTCAACAAAAAAGGTAATTTTCTACCAAATAGTTAAATTATCATTTTAAAAAATAGATTCATTTTCAACCTAATTGAGTTTTAAACCAAAAATATAAATTTTAAACAACAAAAAATGAATTTTCAACAAAAAAGTTAATTGTCAACCACATAGTTTAATTTTCTAGCAAATTGTTGAATTTTCAAGCTAAAAAGAAGAATTTTGTACAAAACAGTTCAATTGTCCACCCAAAAATATGAACTTTCAACTAAATTGGTGAAAGTTCAACTAATCAAAATGCATTTTTAAAAGTAGTTTAGCTTTAAACCAATCAGTTGATTTTTTCAATCAGAAAGGACGATGTTTCAACAAAACAGTTGCATTTTTAACCAAAAAGGATGAATTTTCAACCAAAGAAAATTAATTTTCCACCAAAAAAGACGAATTTTGAACAAAATGCTTGAATTTTCAGTCAAATAGTTTAATATTTAATTAGAAAAGATTAATTGTCAATTAAAAATATCAGTTTTGAACAAAAAATTTCAACTTTCAACTAGGTACTTGTATTTTTAACCATAAAAGATAACAAAATAGTTGCATTTTCAAAAAAATAATTAGATTTTCAACCAAATAGTAGAATTTTTAACCAAACGAGATACATTCCGAACAAAATATATGATAGTAGACTTTTCAACCAAAAATACTTGGATTTTTTTATTGGGTTCTATTAATTCAGTTTGCATTTAATTTTAAAAAACGTGAAAAGGGGAAGTTTCTTGAAAACAGGAGAAAAGAAAGAATTTTTGTAAGAAAAAGGGGAAAAAAAGGTGAGTAGGCAACTCATCTTTCTCAAATTAGTAACGTAATTTATGCACGGCCCCTAATTTGATGACAATTGAAAACTTGCTTTTATGTTTGAAATTTTTTTGCCGAAAATGATCGTACTAAATAAAAGTGAAACATATTTCTGATTTTTGTTACAGGATTTGAAGCGGTCGATTATTGACGACGGAGTGACGATGGTGGTGAATAATATAATTATTCCTCACAGTGGATGGGATCCAAGTTCTTCCAGTGGCGAAACTTGTTGGTCAACCGTGTTTAGAAACGCGTCTGGCGTCCTCAGAAATGTTTCGAGTGCTGGAGAATACGCGAGGAAAAAATTACGCGAGTGCGAAGGACTTGTAGATGCTCTTTTGTACGTCGTTCGATCTGCAATCGAGAAGTCAAACATCGGAAACAAAATCGTCGAAAACTGTGTCTGCATTCTGAGGAATTTGAGTTACCGATGCCAAGAGGTGGAGGATCCCAACTACGACAAACATCCGATTCAACCGACAGTTCAAAACAGGGTAGCGGCACCAACTAAAGGTGAGTCTTTTATTGTATTATGCAGTCTGATTTTTGCATTGTCACTTATACAGGGATCACAGATCGTCCCCTTTTTATCAAATCCCATTTCCGATTTTTCAAATTTAAGGGGAAAATTTTGCCCTTAAATTTGAAAAATCCTCTGAAAAACCTAAAAACCAGAATTCAGACCCAGTTCACCGCTTTTCTCCCTTTTTCAAAAAGGGTTGGAACCCTTTTTTAAGAATCGTAAATAGAAATTCAAGTCATTAGAAAACAAGACACTTTCAAAGAAGATTTTTCACAAAAATAAATTAATAAATTCTTTTGAATAAAACTTACAACCAAAGAGATACATTTTTTAACTAAAATGATGAGGCGGCAAAAAAAAATACTTTTTAACAAAAAGTAGTTCAAATTTTTAATAAGTAGTTCAATTTTCTACCAAAAAATATGCATTCTCAGCGGAAAATGTCATAACTGATATTTAAAACAAAAAATATTTTAATTTTAAATTAAAAAAAGTTAAGTGCATTCAAAAAAGATAAATTTTTAACATAAAAGTTGAGTTTTCAACAACTTTTCGAGCTAAAAAGAGGAATTTTCTAGAAAACACTTGTATTTTCAACTAAGCAGTTGAACGAATTTTCAACAAACTAATTCAATTTTAAGCTAAATAAAAATTGTTACGAAAAAATAAGAATTCATGAGCAAACAGTAACATTTTAAAGTAAAAGAGATACAATTTCTACCAAAAGAGATGAATTTTCATCCTGAAAATATGTATTTTCAACAAAAAAGTTAATGTTGAGCTAATAAATAGTTGAATTTTCTGCCAAATCATTTTTTTTACCCCAAAAGAAGAATTTTCAACAACATTTTGGAATTACGAATAAAGTAATTAAATTTTCAACCAAATAATATAATTTTTAAAGAAAAACGTGAATTCTTAGCCAAACAGAAGCATTGTTAACTAAAAAAGATGAAATTTCTACCAAAGAGATGAATTTTCAGAACAAAAATTTGAATTTTCAAAAAAAAAGTTGAATTTTTAACTAAAAAAGTGCTGAATTTTTAGGACAAAAAAATGAATTTTCTACCAAACAGTAAAAGTTTAATCCCAAAAAATATATTTTTTCAACAGAAAACTTCTTTTTCAGCTAAATAGTTTAATTTTCTGCCAAAATATTTTTTTTTTGTCTAAAAAGAAGAATTTTCAACATTTTTCAATTTTGAACAAAATAATTAAATTTTCAGCCAATTGATAAAAGTTTTAACGAAAAAAGACGAATTCTCAACTAAACAGAAGCACTTTCAAGAATATTAAATAGATTTAATAGATTCCTTAAAAATGATGTTTCAGTCAAGAAAGAAAAAAACATTTCAACCAAAGTGATACATTTTTAGAAGAAAAAAATGAATTTTCCACAAAACAGTTAATGCTTCTTTCCGAAAATATTTATTTTCAACCAAATAGTTGAATTTTAAACCAAAAGTGATGTCCTTTTAACAAAATTGTTGAATTTTTAACAAAAAAGAGTTAAGGAATTAACTTTCAAGCAAAAATAGTTGGATTTTATTCAACTAAGTTCGCATTCAAGTGGATAATAAATAGGAACGTTGATTCATTTTTAATACTTTTAAAATATTCAATAAAGTACGTAAAACGACGCATCAAAGAAAAAAGAAGTTAGTTGTGGTTGTAGAAATAACATTTTGGAAATCGAAAAAAATATGCAAAAAAGTAGCGTATATTGGGACCCTTTAATGAAGTATAATTAATTTGGATTTGATTGTCATATGGCTTATTTTTCGTCAATAATAGTTTTTTGAATTTCTGTTTTTAACATTACAATCTGTTTTAGCTCAAATTAAAAAAGGTTTTGAACATTTGAGAACTTTCAAGTGATTAAAATACGTTAGAAATTAATTTAAATGTCTAAGGAAACAAAAACAGAAAAAGTAGGTATTTTAAATATTCATTTTTGGTTGTTGTTGTGTTTTTCAAATTATTTTGTTCAAGCTTACTTAGAAAAATATTTTTAGCAACTCAGGGTTCTGTTCTGATAATAATACATTAGAAAACAATTGATAAGAATACGAAATCAAAATATGTCTACTGATAAAAATAGATTTACAAAAATTCAAACCTAAGCATTTTTCAATTATGTTGTTTATCAATTTTTCAATTTCTTATCTTGAATCTTTTTCTGATGTTTTTTTAGCAGAAGAAGGTGCTGAAGTGTTCAACAGATTTTTCCAAGCTAGCTAAAACAAATACGTAAAATTCAAAAATAACGAGATACTAATATGATATAAAAAGTTTTGAATAATAAATTAAATCCCCTTTCGAACCCCTTTTTCGGAAAAAAATCTACTTTTTTGACCTAAAATTGAATGACTGAACCTCTGTGATCCCTGCTTATAAGAAAAGTTGCTTTCGCTTCTGAAGGTGCGGATTTTGATAAATTATGGAACATTGTCTGTACTTCGGTTTTATTTTTGAGGTAATTCGAATATTGATTATTATTATTCAGTATTCGTTTGAAATTTATTGTTCATTAAGGCGATGTAAAAACTGTGATGCCTTTTTTACGGAAGCTAGTAGCGATGGAAGTTATTTTATTTATTTTTATGGCAAGTAGGTTCTAATACTATCTAGAAGTGCCGTTTAGTTATATTAAAATGATTTATGGAAGACTAGTTCTAGTTTTTATTTTTATTCTTTTTACTGAATTTTGTGTTGGTTCAAATCTTGCTATTTCGAAAAATATTGTGGGATGGTTGTCGGTTATTTTCATTTGCAACTGCCACCTTAAGCTTTAAAAGAATAGTGCCTCTCAGCGATACGAATTAAAGTCTTTTTAAATCTTTTTAGCGTACAGTTTGTGTCAAGGTAAGACAATTCTGTAATTGTAGTGATTTAGTGTTCATTTTTGCAATAGCATGGTTCCTTTGACCGATCCATGTTCTTTATTTTGCCAGAGGCGTTTTCAGAATAATGTGTAATGAATCATAATTAAACATCAGAAATATAACAGGGATATAATAAAATAATTAACATACTAGTTGTGGAAACTTACTTCCAAATTGGCACTTTTAAAATGATATAAACACACAATTTTCAAAATTTATAGTCGATTTCAATAGTTTCTATTTTTATTTTCAATTTCTTTTGCATTGTTTTCAATTTTATACCAATGGATTTTATGAAGTCAGAAGGTAAAATTAATTTTACAAGGTGTCTACCCTACCTGGAAAACCTGGAATTAGCAGGAAATTTTTATATACATGGAAAAACCTGATAATGTCAAGGAATTTTTTCGAGAGCGTGATTATTTTGTTAATTTCAATATAAAATTAAATAACAACGATTCTTTATTTCTAGAAGTTCTTTATATTACTGTTTTAACTATTTTGTTGAAAATTCGTTTTTTTTTGGTTTGATATTAATTTTTTAAACTGAAAATTTAATTATGCCAATGGAATATTCCATCATTTTAGTTGAAAATTCATCTCTTTGGTTTGCATTACTTTGTTCAACTAAAAAATTAACTCTTCATTTTTTGATAAAAAACTATCTTTTTTAATTGAAAATTCGTCTTTTTTGGTAGAAATGAATCTTCTTGGTTGAAAATCCATCTTTTTGTTTAAAATTCACCTATTCCATTTAAACATCATTTTAGTGGAAAATTTATCAGTTTGGATAAAAATTAATTGTTTCAACTGAAAATTTAACTGTTTCATTTTTTGTTGAAAAATTATTGGGTTTAGTTCAAAATTCAACTATTTGAAAAGTTTTTTTTTTTTAGCGAAAAATTGAACTATTTTGTTGAAAAATCCTGTATTTTTTTGAAAATCGTCTTTTTTGTAGAAAATTAGTCTTTTTGTTTGAAAATTTATCTTTTTGGTTGAAAATTCAAGTATTCCAATGAAATATTCAGCATTTTAGTTGAAAATTCATCTTTTCGGTTAGAAATAAAACTACTTGGTTAACAGTTAAACTCTTTCATTTAAAATTCATCTTTTGTTAAGTTAGGAATTTGAAGCGGTTTTAATTTTAAGTGCAAGAAGATAAAATAAAAAATTGTTTGAATTATTATTCAAATTCATGAACTTTAGAGACAAATTCCAGAAATAATTATGTTTTTAGTATTATTTAATATTTTAATTAATCGTTGGTGCTAAGATATTTAATGTCTTGTAATATAATTTGTCAAAGCTTTCTAAATTGAACATCCAGGATTTGAATAGACACCCTGTTTTAATTTTCATAAAATAAAAAGTTTTACTCATTCGTGAGTGCAATTTATCAATAGCTGTTTTCAAATATGAAATTTTGGAAATGCGGTGATAAACTGGGACACATAATCTTTTGCTAGTCTTAAACAACAGTTCGTACTATGCTTTACGCCTATTTATACAATTTATTGTAATATTTGTATTTCTTGAGCTTCTAGTCATAAGTGCTTAAATTATTGGATAAAATATTTTAAGAATGGAATGTATTATTGCCAGGATTTGTTACTCGTTTTTTAAACAACAAAAAGGCAAACTAAAAAAGGTTTCTTTTATTTTCTGAAACCATAACAAGTTAAGAAGAAACTTTAGTTATGTACTGAAAGCAAAATATGTATCAAGTTTTTTCTGCGGAAAGTTTTAAAATTGTAATTTTTTCCATCCTGGGATTCAAAATTTTCTGAAATCTATAGAAGCATTTCCAGAGAAAAACTTAATTTTCAGGACTGAATTTTCATTTTTGTTGTTGTTGGAAATTAATTTTTCTAACTGAAAATGTAACTATTTCAGTTGAAGATTCCTGATTTTAGTTGAAAATTCATCTCTTTGTTTGAGAATTCATGTTTTGTGGGTAAATTTTTTATTATTTGTATGCAAATTTAATTATTTTATTCAAAAATTCGACAATTTTGTTAGAAAATTATTCTATTCAATTGATAATGCAACTGCTTCGAAAATTTAACTATTTTTGAAATACTTAGCTTTTTTATTAAAAATTCATCTTTTTTAGTAGTAAATTTTACTACTTGGTTGTAAAATTCATTTTTTTTGTGGAAAATTAAGTAAATTTAACTATTCCATTTTTATTCAACAATTCTATTCGTTAGTTGAAGATTCAACTATGTAGTTGAACATTTTTTATTTTTTATTGAAAATTCAACTACATGGTTAAATTTATAATTTTAGTTAAAAATTCGTTTTTTTTTTGTATTTTCCCATTTAATATTTGATATTTTCCATTTAAAAATTAAATTATTCAGTTAAAAAATTTTAGAAACGAAAAAACTCTTTTGTTAAAAATGAAGTTTTTTGTTGAAAATTCAACTTTTTACTTGAAAATTTATTTCTTTGGTTGGAAATTCAACTATTTTTTTGTGTAAATTTTAATGTTCAACGTAAAATTTAACTATTCTATTTTTGGTTGAAGTATCCATTTTTACATTTCTGTTGAGAATTCATCTTTTTTGGATGAAAATTCTACTATTTGGTGGAAAGTTGAACTCCCTATTAAATTTTTTTGTTTTGTTTGAAGATTGATCATTTCAGTTGAAAATTCATCTCCCTGGTTAAGAATTTAACTATTTTGTTAAAATTCGTTTTTTTTATAACTGAAAATTTAATTAGGTATTCTATTATTAGTTACAAAATGAAAGTTTAACTGTACGGTTTCAAGATTCATCTCTTTTAGATGAAGATATAATTATTTGATTAAAAATTCATGTATTTTGTTGAAAATTCGTCTTTTTTATAGAAAATGAAGCTTTTTAGTTGCAAATTTAACGACTTTGTTGAAAGTTGCAAATTTATCTCTTTGTTTGAAATATAACAATTTTTTTTTTAAATCTTGATTTTTGTTGTTAATCAATTTGCTCAACTGGAAATTCAACTGTTTTATTTTTGGTGGAAAAATTGTTTGGTCCTCGGAAGTTGTCAATCTTTAAGAAGTGGGAGTCGAAACTATGGTTCGACTTGAAGAAACACTTTTAGAAAGAAAAAATTAATTTCCAGAGTCATTGATATTTATAGCCCAATATACATAGGAAAATTTTAATTCTCCGCCCATCCTGAAATTCAATTTTTTTGTAACATTCATTGTTTTTTAAATATTTTGGTCATGACTAACCTACGGCTTTAAATAAAAAGTATAATAACTGTCCCTCGACAGATATGAAGTTGTGCAAAAATTAATTTTTCATCCGCAAAAGTGGACTATTCTTGATCTGATGTTGATAATCAGAATAATGAGCAAAGTTTTCATATCCCGGGATTTACTGCGTATTTTTCTTAGTATATTGATCTAAAATACAAAATTAACTAAAAAAGTAACGTAAGTCACTTTTTTTGTTGCAAAAGTAACTAAGAAAATCACATTTTGAATCGGTAGCGATAAAAAGAACTAGTTCCTTTTAAAAAGTAGCTTATCCGTCACTGGTAAAAATTAAAATTTTTTATTTAAATTGAATTTTTTTAATTTGGGTTAAAGAAAGATTAATGTCATTGGGTTTGCACAATAAAAATGTGCTTACAATTTGGATTCAGTTTTAGGAACTTACAAGTAAAAGTTGTAAAAAGCTCAAGCTCTCGAAACATCGTGTTTTCTTTTGCTTCAGGTGAGAACTTGGGTTGCTTCGGAGGGAGTAAAAAGAAGAAAGATGGACAACCCGTTCAAAAAGAAACTACCACAGTGAGAACGACTCCACGAACTGAGCCTGTTAAGGGCATGGAATTACTTTGGCAGCCAGAAGTAGTGCAATCCTACTTGAGTCTTTTGCAATCTTGTTCGAATCCAGAAACCCTTGAAGCGGCAGCTGGAGCTTTACAAAACCTTGCAGCTTGCTACTGGCAGCCCAGCATTGAAATCCGTGCTGCCGTTCGGAAGGAAAAGGGACTTCCGATTCTTGTGGAACTTTTGCGAATGGAGGTTGGTTATCACAATATTTTTTAAATTGATAAATGTTTTAATTTTTCAGCGTGTTTTTAAGGAATATTCCAGTCATCACAGAGTTTCACCTATTCATCATTTGTCATCTATTTTAGAAATTGTCTCTAGGGTGGCCCCAGGTCAAGGCAAAACCTGCTGGAAATCGGGGAAAAGTCAGGAAATTATGTTGGTCAGGGTAGGTCAGGGTTGTTGAAAAACAAATGTCAAAAGTGACTTTTTAAAGATAAGGTCACTATAGTCACTTTTTAAAATGAAAAGACTCTTGAAATATCTATGGGTATTTCAAAAGATTCCTAAACATGTTAACAGATTTCAATCATTTGAAGGGATTTCAAATGATTTAAACAATTTTAGAGTATTTTTTAAAATTCCAAGGAATTTTCAAGAGCTTTAAAATGTTTCAAGGGATTTCAAATGAGTTGATAGTATTTGAAATATTTTAGCGTACTTTAAAAGATTCCAAGGAATTTTAAATAGATTCCAATCATTTGAAGTGATTCCAAATAATTGTAAGGATTTTAGGTTATTTTTTAAATTTCAAGAACTTTCAAAACTTCTAAAATGTTTTAAGAGGATTTCTAAAGATTGCAATGGATGTGAAATATTTTAGGGTATTTTAAAGATACTAAGACATTTTTAATAGGTTCTAATCATTTGAAGGAATTCCAAAGGATTGTAAAGATTTTAGGGTATTTTTTAAATTTTCAAGGAATTTTCTAGAGTATTGTTTAAAATCCCAAGAAATTTTCAAGAGGTTTAAAAAGTTTTAAGGTATTTCAAAAGATGTCAAAAATTTGAAATATTTTAGGATATTTTAAAAGATTCCGAAGCATTTAAAATAAATTGCAATCATTTAAAGGGATTCCAAAGGATTTTAAAGATTTTAGGGTATTTTTTTAAATTACAAGGAATTTTCAAGAGCTCTAAAAAGTTTCAAGAGATTTGAAATCTTTTTTCAAAAGCATTTTCAAAAGATTTCAATAATTTGAACTGATTTTAAAGGTTTTGTTTTAGTGTATCTTTTAATCATACAAGGAATTTTCAAGAGCTTTTAAAAAGATAAAAGGATTTCAAAGGATTTGAAAGGATTTTAAATATTTCAGTGTATTTTAAAAGATTGCAATGGATTTGAAATATTTTAGGGTACTTTAAAATATTCCAAGGAATTTTATAATATTTTAATGGATTTCAAAGAATTTATTCACAATAAGTGAGGGATTTTGTAGGATTTCATCATTTTTCAATTGATTTCAATAATTTAAAGGAATTTCAAAGAATTTAACACATTTATGGTATTTTTAAAAATTCCAACGAATTTTCAAGATATTAAAAAATTTTCAAGAGGTTGCAACGGACTTTAAAATATTTTAGGGTATTTAAAATATTTCAAAGCATTTTCAAGAGCTTTGAAGAATTCAAGAGATTTCAAAATATTTGGAAATTAAAAGATTTTTCGGAATTTGATGATTTGGGATTTTGTAGGATTTAAAAATTTTTCAACTGATTTCAATAATTTAAAGGAATTGTGAAGAATTTAATAGATTTAGGGTGTTTTTAAAAATTCCAACGAATTTTCAAGAGTTCACAAAATTTTCAAAAGATTGCAAAGGACTTTAAAATATTTTAGGGTATTTAAAATATACCAAGGCATTTTCAAGAGCCTTAAATAATTTCAAGGGATTTCAAAATATTTCAAAGGATTTAATAATTGAAATATTTGTGGGAAAATAATCTAATGAATTTCTAATTTATTTCAATAATTTCAAGGAATTTCAGTGGATTTAAAATATTTTAGGGTATTTTAATGCTTCTAAGGGATTAAAAAATTAATATTCATAATTATATTAATATAATTAATTATATTAACTCAACTGTTTTGTAGAAAAGTCGTCTTTTCGGCTTGGAAATTCAACAATTTTATAGATATTTCAACTATTTGGTTGCAAATTAACTTTTTTGTTGAAAATTCATATTTTTGGGTTAAAAATTCAACTGATTTGTAGAAAAATCGTCTTTTGACTTGAAAATTTAACAATTTGGTTGCATTTTTTTCGTTCATGACTGAAAATCTTTCTTGGTTGAAAATTCAACTTAAAATTAGTTAAAAATTCGTCTCTTACTTAAAAGTTTAACTATTTGGTTGTAAATGCAACTGATTGGTTGAAAACGAATTTATTTTGGATGAAAATTCAACTATTTGATTGAAGTCTCATTTTACTTGGTTGAAAATTAACTTTTTTGTGTGAAAAATTCATCTTAAGTCAAATTTTTTCTAAAAAATTATCCTTTTTAGCTTGAAAACTGAACTCTTTTGTTGAAAATTCGTCTTTAGGTTAAAAGTTTATCTTTTTGGTCGAAAGTTCATATATTTTGTTGAAAATAAAATATATTTCGAGATTAATTTCATCTAAAAGAGCTTATTGCTCTGTTTTCGTGAAAAATAACCCTATAACATTAAATTTTTTTGCAGGTTGACAGAGTAGTTTGTGCCGTTGCGACAGCGCTTCGAAATTTGGCAATAGATCAACGCAACAAAGAACTCATCGGGAAGTATGCAATGAGAGACTTAATTCAGAAATTGCCTTCGGGAAATAATCAACACGACCAAGGAACGAGCGACGATACAATCGCCGCCGTTCTTGCAACTTTGAACGAAGTTATTAAGAAGAATGCTGAGTTTTCGAGGTCCCTTCTCGACGCAGGTGGCGTTGAGAGGCTTATGAACGTCACCAGACAGAGACAAAAATATACACCACGAGTTCTTAAATTTGCAGGTATGATTTTTTTGCAGGGTTTTAAATAATTCAAATGAAAAATGTTCAGCAAGAGTCTTACACATTCGGGGTATTTACCATCCGGGAAAACTGGGAAATAACCGGAAATTAACCAGAAAAAGACAAATAAGTTATAATTTTTATCCTTTCCTTAAAAAGTTGTAAAATAAAAAATTCTAAATAAGTCATTTCATTAAATGATAAAATTTATTTCTAAATTTTTCTAAAAGTTATTGATAAAAAATAAAATTTTAATTATAAATGATTTTTTAATAATGGGAATTAATTCTGTTGGTAAAGTTTTTTATCACATTATAATTTGTAAACTTTTTTATACATTTAAAGGGACGTAAAAATTTAAATTACGAACAAAAGCTTAGAATATAATATAGGTTTTATTTTAAAGAATTAATTTCAAGTTTTGAAGATTTCAAAATATGCCGAAAAAGAATCTGTAATATTTTTAGACAGTTTTTACATTTTGCAGGATTTAAAAAATGGTAAGAAAACTGAAATTATTTCAAAAGATGACACCAGGACCTGTACTTTTCTTGAAATTATGCCTGATTTGAAATGAAATTGGTTCGAAACCTTTTAAAATTCTCTAAAAGCTTTTTCTTCGAAATTTAAAAAAAAACTAAATTTTATTTGAAATCTTCTCGAGATTTAAATTATTTTCGAATCTTTTCAAAAGTTTTAAAAATCTTTGGAAATAATTCAGTCTTCCTAAAAATTAAAAAATGCTGCGATGTTAAAAAAATTGTTTTAAAATCTTCCAGAATCTGTAACATATTTTGAAATCTCTAAAACTTAAAATTAATTCTTTAAAATAAAACCTTTTTCATTCAAAATTTTTCCATAAATCTTAATGTTGGTATTGGTCATTTTTTTGTCACCGGTAACGTCCATGATTTCATTTTTCTAGTCTCTTTAGAAGTGAGGTTTTTGAGAAAATCTACTTTCAATAATGTTAGAAAAATCGCCGCTATTTTTTCATTTTTTAATCTTTTAAAATTTTTTTGGAATTCATTGAAAGACCAAGAATTCTCATGTCGAAAAAAAAGAATTTTCAGGTAACCTTCAAATGATTGTAATAAATCCAGGCATGTATTTTTATTTTGAAAAATTAATTTTTAGAGAAAATTGGAAAAGATTTCAAAACCCTTCAAATAATTTCCTAAAGTTTCTGAACAGAATTTAGAAGATTTTAAAGCAAACGTTTTCAATTTTGCAAGATTGCAATATTTTAGAAAAAATTGGAGTAAGCTTAAGAGGTATTTAAGAGTTAAAAAAATCAAAAATAATTGCAAACTTGAAAAGATTGTAACAAATCTAAAACAAAATGTAGATTTTTCAAGATTTCGGGCAAAAAGTTTAGAAGCTTCTTAAGAATTGTGAAAGGTTTCAAGAGAATACAAAAATTTTGTTAAGATTTCTGGGAACATTTTTAATTGTTTTTCATTTTGAAAAGTTTATTTAACGATAATATTTTTAAATGTTTCAAAACTTTTCAAAAGATTTCCAAAATTGTGAAAAAATAATCCGGAAGGTTTTGCGGCAATTTTTTTCATTATGCAGATTTAAAAAAAAAGTTAGGAAAACTACGAATCATTTTAAAAGATATTAAAAAGGTTCAGACGGTTTGAAAATACTAAGAATAATTAAAAATTTCAGAATATTTCTAAAAATTAAAAACAAAATATGGATCTTTGAAGATTTCGAAGCAAAATTTAGGAGCGTTTTAAGAATTTTGAATGATTTCAAGAGAATTGAAATATTCTCTTGATACTCATGGGAAAACAAAAAAAAAATTATTTAAAAAAAGGAAATACAAAGTATATCTAAGAATTATTTACCGACTAGAATAGCAAAAATACTTAACCAAAGATATGTTTATAAAAAATAACTATCATGTTAATCGAATCTGCACAGATAATTAAGACATCGAAATTGCATTATATTTATCTTGTGGAAAACATTTTTTAGAATAATTAACTGAAGTGGGCCACCAGCGTGTGCCGAAATATCTTAAGCAATTGTAATCTAATTGTATTTATGTTTTGCTCGACACCATACATTAGAAAATTATTATTTTGTTTAAATATAATAACGAACGTTAGTAGACACTCTGTACGTTCTTCAAAAATCATTCAATCCAACATCAATTTAAATCAATAAAATTGCTTGCAGGTCAAGTATTATTTACTATGTGGCAACATCAAGAACTGAGAGACGTGTACAAAAAGCACGGATGGAAGGAACAGGATTTCGTCACGAAAACAGTTGCAGCTCGAAATTCCGGACCAAATTCGCCAAACAATGCAAACAGGTATGAATGAATTTAGTGAATTTTATTTATTGTTTTTATTGATTTTAACCTTTCAATTTATAAAACTCAGGCCTCGAACTCACCACACTATTGACACTATTTGACACTATTTTGCTACTATTTCGAAAAAAATGACACTAAAAAATACTATTTTCTCATATTTTTTCGCTCATGCCTCTACTTTTTTTACTCTTCCTTGAAAAATATTTTTCAGATTTTTCGCACGCTTTTAATTTGGTACCCCGTAGTTGATTTTTTTTAAACCAAATTGTTGAATTTTCAAGCAAAAATGGTGAATTTTCTACAAATCAGTTGAATTTTCAAATCGAGCATATGAACCTTTTAACAAAGAAGTCAGTTTTCAACAAAATAGTTCATATCTTAGTTTAAACAAAATTAAACACAAAAAAAAACGATTTTTCAACTAAAATTCTGAAAAAATCAATAACTTTGAAGAAAGTAGTTCAACTTTGAACCAAGGAGTTGAATGTTCAACCTAAAAAGATGAATTTTCAACGAAAAATGTAATGGTCAATGTTTCAAGAAAAAAAAAATTTTATTAAAAATAAAAAACAGTTGGATTTAACCAAAAAAGATTAATTTTAAACGAAGAATAATAATTTTCTACCGAAAAAGATGAATTTTCAACGAAATACATCAATTTTCAACCAAGTAGTTGAATTTTCAAGCCAAAAAGACGTATTTTCAACAAAAAAGTTAATTTTCAACCAATCAGTTGAATTTTCAACAAGGTAGTTAAATTTTCAGTCAAAAATATAATTTTCAACAAGGTAGTTAAATTTTCAGTCAAAAATGTAATTTCCAACCAAAAAAAAAGAAACTAATTTTCAACTAAAATTATGAATCTTACACCAAAAAAATTAAAAAATGTAATTGAGTAGCTCAACTTTCAAGTATAAATTTTCAACGAATAATGTAGTAGGTGATATTTCAATAAAACCGAAAAAAAAACGAATTTTCTACAAAATCTTTTAATTCACAACTAAAACAGATTAATTCTCAACCAGTTTTGTTAAAAAAAAGGGAATTGAGTTTCTAACAAAAGGACAAATTTTCGACAAATGCTTTAATTTTAAACCAAGTATTTAAATTTTATACCAAATTTTTAAAATTTCGATTCAAAAATATTAATTTTCTACAAAACAGTTGAATTTTCAACATAAAAGTTCATTTTGGACCGAAACAGATTAATTTTTAACCAGGCAGTTGCATTTTAATCATAAAAGGCTCAATTTCTATAGAAAGAGGTGAATTTTCAAACCGAAAAGATGAATGTTCAACAAAAAAGTTGAATTTTCAACCAAAAAAATCATTTGTGAGTCAAGAAAGAAAACAAATTTTAATCAAATGAATGAATTTTCAACAAAGTAGTAGAATTTTCAACGAAATAATAAAAGTTTTAACTATAAAATATGAATTCTTAACCAAAAATGTAATAGTAGACTTTTCAACTGAAAAGAATGAACTTTCAACCGAAAATATGTAGATTTTTTTAATGCGTTAGATAATAAGATTGTAAATAAACATTGAAGCTCATTTCAAATGATTTAAAAATATTGGATTAGAATACTGGAAATTTTGTTTGAAAAATAAAGCTTATTTTCCTTTTCACTCTTTTTGATTTCGGACTATAGATACTATTTTAGATTCAGACTACACAAGTTTAATAATTGCCAAATTTCATGACACTGTTTTAACACTTTTTCGTCTTTAAATTTGTGACACTATTTACACTATATTTGATCTCAGAAGTAAGTCCGAGGCCTAAAAAGTTCTTTCAGAATGCTAACCGTCTTTTAGTTCGTTTTCTTTTTAGTTTGAGGACTCTGTGCTTTATTTTTATGCATGATTCCATTCACGATTCACATATGATTCTTTACACACTTCCGTTTACACACGATTTACTACTCTATCTTTTTGCACAGAGTCCTATTTAATTTTGGGGTAATTCGATTCTATGTTAAAATTAGTTATGACTGCAGCACACTCAATCGCCCAATGGCAAGTCAAGGCAGCACGAGGTACGAAGACAGAACTATTCAACGGGGTAACGCCAATTCCAATAATGGTGGACGATCCACCATCTATCAGTCTGTAAGTAAAGTCTGATTAAAGTAATAAAATTTCACTCTTAATTCAGATTATTGGATAAGGACATCAATAGTAAACCACCTAAGATTAGGCTAACATTCAGCGCTGAATGTTCTGCGTATTTTACACGTTTTGATTCAGTTATCACTTCTTTTCTGTAAATGCTCCTGAAAATTAGGGATGGCCTACTCGATTCGATTATTTATGAATCGATTAATAGACTGAATCGATTGATTTGTTCCGATTCTTTTAAGGGAATGTCTATTAAGTACGTAAGGATAATTATTGATATTTTAGACCCGATATTGTAAGTATTCGTAAGATTAAATGGATACTATATCAAATATTTTCACTGTAAACGAGATTTCAAAAGGTTTCAAGAGATTTGAGAAGATTTGACAAATTTCGAGTGATTTGAAGGGATATTAAAGGGTTTTAAGGTATTTCAAAGAAATACAAAGTATTTAAAAGAATTACATAATTGTTACGGAATTTAACTGCATTTCCAAAGCTTTTTAGGGATCTCATGAGATTTAAAAAAATTTCGAGTTTGAAGACATTACCTAGTACAATTTTAGAGAGAATCGCAATTTTTAAAGGGTTTTTACAAGATTTGAAATGAGATTGAAGACTTTTAGTGATTTCAATGAATTAAGAACGATTTCCGCGAATCACAAAGGATTTTAAGGGATTTCAAGGGATTTTAAGAGATTTCGAAATATTTCATATATATTTCACGAATTTGTAAGGATCTCAAGAGATTTCGAAGATTTGAAGGGATTTGAAAGATTTCAAAAGATTTGCAAAAATTTCAAATGATTTTAAGGGATGTTAATGTATTTTAAGTGTTTTAAATAAATTGCAATGATCTTATGGAATTTCAAAGAATTAAAAAATATTTCAACAAATTTCGAAGTATACATGAAAAAGAAATTGACTGTCTTTAGAAAATGTTTTGTTTAAATTATGAAAACCGTTTTCATGTGAAGGCATTATGAAACCAAAAAAATCTCCTTGACAACCAAAGTGGTAAATTGATATTCTGTCGATGTGCGTTTATATTAGAGGGTTTCGTAAGATTTCGAAAGATAATGAAATTACAAAGGATTTCCGAATATTATAAAGATTTCAAGATTTTCGAGGAATTTTAATTACTTTTAAAAGATTAAAAGATTTTTTAAAGGATTAGAAATATTTCAAAGGTTTTATTAGTATTTCGAAATATTTCACAGTATTTCAAGGATTCTAACCAATTTTTAGAAGCTTTAAGGGACTTCCAGGGATTTTTAAGGATTATAAGGGATTTTTAAGATTTCAAGCGATTCCAAAAGATTTCAGGGAAGTTTAAAGAATTTTGAGAGATTTCTACAGTTTTTAAAAAATTTCAAGGGATTTACAGGGAGCTCAATCGTTTTAAATGGATTTCAAGTAATAAGGATTTGTAAGATTTCCCTTACACTCCGACCCCCTTCCCCCAAAAAAAAGAAAACCTTACGTAATTAATGGGCGCTCCCTAAACATTCATTTTTCTTGATCTTAAGTTCTTGTGAAATTTCAAGCGATTTTTAGAAAATTTAAAGGATTTAAAGAAATTCCGAAGAATTTGAAGGGATTCCCAAGTATTTCAAAGGATTTTAAGGGAGTTTGAACAAATTTGAGAGATAGGATTTTAAGATTTTGAAAAAGTTCACAAAGTCTTACGAGATTTCAATTAATATTAAGAGATTTTGAAGGATTTCAATGAGAGATTTTGAAATATTTCAAAGGATTTTACGGGATTATGAGGAATTTTAAGAGATTTTATTGGATTCTAAAGAATTTCAAAGGATTTTACTGAATTTCACAAGTTTTTAATGGGTTTCAAGAAATTAGTTTTCTATGAATTTCGTGAGATTTTTAAATATTTCAAAGAATTTTACGGGAGTTTGAGCAAATTTGAGATATTTTGAAGGATTTTACGGAATTAAAAAAATGTTGATGGATTTCAAGAAATTCCTAACGATTTCAAGGAAAGTCGTAAGGTTTCTGCAGATTTCAAAGGATTTTTAAGGATTTCAAGAGATTGTGAAAGATTCTCATGGATTTTCAAACAATGCTCAAAATTTTCAAAGATTTCAGAGTAATTTACGAGATTTTAAGGTATTTAGAAGATATTATTGGATTTAAAAGGATTTCATTGGGCTTTTATAAAGACTTCAAAGGATTTTACGGAATTACAAGTAATTTTGTGAAGTTTTAATTAATTTCAAGATATTTGGAATAACTTTCAAAGATTTTGAAAGAGTTCACAAAGTTTTAGGAGATTTCAATTAATATTAAGAGATTTTAAAGGATTTCAATTAGAGATTTTGAAATATTTCAAAGGATTTTACGGGATTACGAGGAATTTTGAGAGATTTTATTGGATTCTAAAGAATTTCAAAGGATTTTACCGAATTTCACAAGTTTTTAATGGATTTCAAGATATTTGTTTTCTATGAATTTCGTGAGATTTTTAAATATTTCAAAGGATTTTACGGGAATACGTGGAATTTTAAGAGACTTTATTGGATTCTAAAGAATTTCAAGGGATTCCGAAAGATTTCAAAGGATTTTACCGAATTTCACAAGATTTTAGTGGATTTCAAGAAATTCGTTTTATAGG
>CAKNXH010074586.1:0-12008 GCA_932178445.1 Andricus quercusramuli | reverse complement strand
AAATTAAACCAAAAAGTAAATTTTCTACAAAATAGTTAAATTTTCAACAAAATAGCAGAATTTTTAACCAAAAAGTATGTATTTTCAATTAGATTCTTAAATTTTCAACCAAACAGTTGCATTTTTGTATAAGAAAAATTAAAATTCGACTTGAACAGGTGAATTTTTAAATCAAAAATACATATTTAAAAAAAAAAAGGTGACTTCATCCAAAAGGATTTCAACAGACTTTTCTACAGAGAAATACAAATTTTAAACACAAAGTAAATTTTTTAGGAAATATTTGAATTTTCAACACAAAAAGACGAATTTTTTAACAAAACAGTTGACTTTGTAAAAAAACAAAGTCTTTTTAAGGAAATTGTTAAATTTTCTACCAAATAATAAAATTTATAACCAAAAAGATAATCTTCAGGAGAAAGTTTTTGCGAATTTGCAAACATTACGTACATGAGTGAAGGACCCCCTCCCCCTAACCGTAAAAAATCGTAACAAAACGTCTCGACCCCTCTTTGAACTGTTACGTAATTTAGGTACGGTCCCTAATCAGATAATCAGAAAAAGAAGACTCACTGACTTGATGCATAAGTCAAAAACTCGAATTCTATTTTTCCATGATTTATATTTTACTTCCCTTTTCTAGGAATCATGGGTGATCCACGACTCGTCCTCATAACTATTTCAGGGCGAGTCGTGGACCTTTTGTCAAATTTCTCCCCTTTATCTTTTTTTATGCTGCGATTATATTTTCAAGAATTATAACAAACTGTTGATAAGGTTATCAGAAAAAGAAAACTTATCGACTTGATAAGTAAGTCCAAATCTAGAATTCTATTTTTTTATTATTTAGATTTGAATTCCCTTTTCTAGGGTTCATGTGCGATCGACGACTCGTCCTCATACCGGCTTCAGGACCAGTCGCGGACTGCCCATTTTGTAAATTTTCCTCCTTTTTCTTTTTTTATGCTGCGATTATATTTTCAAGAATTATAAGAAACTGCTCATCAGGTAATCAGAAAAAGAAAACTGATCGACTTGATAAATAAGTCAAAAACTGGAAATTTATTATTTTATTATTTACATTTTACTTTCATTTTCTAGGGATCATGGGCGATCCACGACTTGTCCTCGTAACGGTTTTAGAACGAATCGTGAACTGCCCAACAGTGCCGCATAAAAGAAAAAATATATATCTGACATAATTCAGATTTTTTTCTTATATAATTTAATTTATAAATTTTTATTTTATTTTTGAATTGAGAAATATATGTGCCTTTAAATACTCTTACTCGGTTAAATTAAAACTTTAAAATTATGTCATTAATTATTAAATATGATAATAATGTTTTATGTTCGTGCTTTTCTCTAGAAATTGATATTTTCCAAGAAAAAAATTAAATATAAAATCATAAAGTATCGAAAGAGAGTTACAATGATGCTTTGTGTTTTACATCGAAAATGGGTATTTTTAATAAAAAAGTATTAGATTTCAAAGCTGTAAAATTTTTCAACAATTCATGTTATTCGGTTTTGTTTAGCGTTTTTAACCGGAATTTTACATTTTTGAACAAAATTCATTAGATTTTAAAGATTTATAATTTTTTACATAATTTTAGGTTGCGTTATACTAACAGCATTAACATTTTTAATAGAAAATCAATTCTTTTGAACAAAAAGCATTATATTTCCCAAAAGATTAACAATTCTGAACAATTTTCTTGTATGTCATGTTAATTTTTTTTCCTTGAAAATCATAATGGGATTTTTAATAAAAAAAACTGAATTTCAAAGAATATTTACAATTTCCCCACAACTTTCGGTTATCTCGGCGTTGTTCGCCTGAAATTGTTATTTTTAAACAAGAATTATTAGATTTAAATCAAATCATTTTTGCTAAAATCATATTTACAATCTTGAACAATTTCGGATTGTGAGTGTGATAATTAGGTTTCTTCGTCGAAAATCAAAATTTTGTTTAAAAAATCATTAGGTTTCAAAGAAGACTCATAATTTTTCTACAATTTTAGATTGTTATGTTAGTGTTTTTTGTCGAATTTTAGACTGAATTAAAAACTTCGAAATTAATAAAGTTAAACTGAATCATTTTCTATTAAAAAGTTTTAAATTTAAACTTTCAGCACCCTAAAATTTTAACTGAAAGCCATTAAAACGTATAGTTATAATTACAACTTGAACGGTTTGAAATTCTGCCATTTTTTTAAATTATTAATTTTAAATATGAAATATTTTGACATCGTTTTTAAGTTAAAAACAACATTATTTTATTTTGAATGCACAACGCACTATTTTTGAATTTTGAGTCTTTCAAATGTGAAATGTTTCATTTTTTTAAAACTTTAATTCGAAATTGTTTTATTTTGAAAATATTATATTTATAATTTCAATATACTGAATTTTAAATACTGTAAAGACTGATTTAAGTTTTTAATTTTGAAAATGTTAGCATCAAAACTTTTCATTTTTGAAATTTTATAATTTCAGATTAAGCGTTTTCAATTTATAAGGCTAAAATTTTTAATTGTTTGATTTCTACCGCTTTTAAAAGTAAATTATTCAAATTTAAACACTTCTATTTTTCAGTTTCAATTTTAAGCGGTTACATTTTGACACAAAATTTCTGAATTTTCAGTTCCTTTAATGTTTGAACGCTCCCACTTAAAATTATACAACTTTAAACGCTTCCAGTTTTTGAATTTTCTAACTTGAAATTTAAAAAAAATTCTTCTAAAGTTTGCATTTTAGTTTTTAAGTATTCGATTTTCACTGGTTTCGAATTATTAGCGCGTAAATCCCTGGTTCTTTTAAACTTTTCTCATAATCATATTGTGTATTTTCAAAAAACTTAAAATGTTAAAAATTCGGAATCTTTTGAATTTACTTTTGTAAACTAAACAAACGAATAAACAAAGTGAAATAACAAATTGCACTATTAGTTTATAGTAATAATCTTATAAATGTAAATGCATGAACAAGTTTACCTTTTTTATTATATTTCAGTTATCATTTGCATTCGCATCTAAAATTTCAATCAAATAAAACCTCGTCCTCCCTCAAATTCTGTTGTTCTTTTCAATCTCTTCGTTTCCATTTAGCGAAATCATTTATTCACGTTCAATTTTCCATTCGTTTCCGTTCATTGCTATCTTTCTTTGATAGAAATGGATGATAACGATTGAACTTTCAAAATGAAATAACATCGAAATGCTTTTTGTGAAGAATAACATTATTATTAAAAAATGAATATGACTTATTCAATTAATGTAAAGATTTATGAAAGTTTAAACAAGCCTCTTTATCTAAATTATCTTCAAATAAATAAGCTGTGTACATTTTAAAAATTTGTAATAAATACTGTTCTTAGTGCTCAGGCAAATTCAAATTAATATGATTCCAAGTTAAACAATTTTGATTTTCAATATTGGATCATCTTTAGACCGCTGTAGATTCAATAATTTCTGATTTATCAATTGTACATATAAATTTTTCAACTATAATCCACTTTTAAATTAATATATAAAAAATATTACTATTTGAAATTTAACAACATGTGACCACTATTTATTCAAATAGTTAGGATCTCCAGATACTTGAAAAATATTACGGTTTATTTATAGAAATTTAATGAAAAATTTGAATTTAATTTATATTCATAGAATTTCAAATGATTTCTACATATTTTAATGGATTTTTACGATTTCCAAAGATTTCAAGGGATTTTCAGGGGGTTTAATGAATTTCCAGTAAACTTTAGAGAGTAATTGGAATTGTATTTTTAAGGATTTTTACGGATTTCAAGCAATTTCAATGGATATGAAGACCGTAGAAATATTTTTAAATATTTTAAAGATTTTAAGTTATTTTAAAAGATTCCATAGAATTTCAAGAGATTTCGTTTCAAAAAATTTTAGAACTCTTAAAATTTAAAAATTTGTTGCTATGGATTTTAAAATACTTTATGTTTTTAGAATTAGAAAATAAAACTCTAGCTTTTTTACGGAAACCTAATGAATACTTTTAATTCAATTTATATTCATGGAATTTCAAATAATTTTTCCTTATTTTTTTCTTAAATGGTTTGTTTCTAATATTAGGGGCTGTCCATAAATTTCTTAAAGTATTTTAAGTGGGAGGTAGGTCAAGAATTTTTTTATGCTGTCCTACATAAAATATTTTGTTGAAAATTCAATTTTGTAAAAAAAAGTCATCCTTTCCGGTTAAAAATTCCACTGTTTTGTTCAAAATTTGTCTTTTTCTCTTGAAAATTTAACAATTTAATTGACATTTTTTGCTTGACTAAAAAATTTGTTTTCATTAAAAGTTCAACTATTTTGTTGAAAATTTGTCTCGTTGGTTTGAAAATTAATTTCTTTTTATAGTAATTTCATCTCTTTGATTAGAAATAACTGTCTGGTTGAAAATTAATCGGTTTTGATTGGAAGTGAACTTTTTTGTTGAAAATTCGACTGTTTTTTAAAAACTTTGAATTTTGGGTTCGAAAATTTAACAGTCCGGTAGAAAATTGAACCATTTGATCGAAAGTTGAACTACTTTGATGAAACATCATTTCTTTGTTTGAAAATTCTTTTCGTTTTTATTTGGAAGTTAATTTCTCAAATGAAAATGCAACTATTTCATTTTGGTAAATTTTGGTAAAAAATTAGAATCATTTTGGTTAAAAATAGAAATTTCTTGTTAAAAATTCGCCTTTTTGTTAAAAAATTACTCCTTTTGGTTGAAAGGGTAACTGTCCTGTTAAAAATTGATATATTTTGTTGAAAATTCGTCTTTTTTGATAAAAAATAAATTTTTTTGGTTAACAACTCAACCATTTCTTTGACAATTAATCTGTTTTAATTGAAAATTCAAGTCTCTTTTGTTGAAAATTCGTCTTTATTGGTTAAATTAAACTGTTTTTTATATTAAATTAAACTATTTTTTGGTTCAAATATCATCTGTTACATTTTGTGTTCATAATTTTTTTTTTAGGTTAAAAATTTATTTTTTTTAACTAAAAGTTCAACTGTTTGACTGAAAATCTGAATTTTTGGTTCAAAATTAACTCTTTTGTTAAAAATTAATATTTTCCGGTTCAAAATTGAATTGTTTTGCAGAAAAATTGTTATTTTAGTTGAATGTTTCTAAACGAAGATTTATCTTTTCCATTTTTGGTTAAAAGTTTATTTTCTCAATTTTAAAAATCCAACTAT
Organism: Andricus quercusramuli; assembly: GCA_932178445.1. Classification (NCBI taxonomy): domain Eukaryota; kingdom Metazoa; phylum Arthropoda; class Insecta; order Hymenoptera; family Cynipidae; genus Andricus; species Andricus quercusramuli. The sequence continues at coordinate 6,780 of CAKNXH010074586.1, read as the reverse complement.
TTGGGTTGAAAATGTATGTCATTTATAAAAAATCGTTTTTTTTTTTGTACAAAATAAATCTTTTTGGTTGAAAATTTAAATGTTTTGTACAAAGCTCGTCTTTTTTGCTTGGTAATTCAACATTTTAGATAACATTTTTCTTCTTTATGGACTGCAAAATCTTTGTTGGTTAAAATTTCAATTCTTCTCGAAAATTCGTCATTTTGATCTGAAAATTCATTTCTTTTGATAGAAATTTCATATTTTTCGTTAAAAATGTAACTTTTTGGTTGAAAATGAATTCGTTTGGTTGAGGATTTAATTATTTTATTGAAAATTCGTTCTGTTTTTTTTTTTAATTCAACTGTTTTTGATCTAAAATGAAAATCTTTTTTGGGTAAAATATCAACTATTCAAAATATTATTGCGAATTCATTTTTTTTTTTTTTTTTTGAAAGTTGAACTAGTTTGTTAATTTATAAGAAACAGTCAGATTTTCCTAAAAAGCTCCCCTCCACCCAAATCGTCTTACGTTATTTTTGTATGACCCTTAAATAAATTCACGAAAAAAATTTAGTCCGATTATGAGAACGATTCAAAACATACAATTTTTAATTATCAAATTTTATGTTTATTCGGGGTTTTTTATCTCGCCATGACCTTATTTTCAACGACCGAAGTATATCCAATTAAAAAAAAATCGTTAATGGCAAAAATTAATAAAAAATCATTTCATATAATTTAAAAACTATGCAATTTCTTATAAAAAAGATGGTTTCACAATTTTTTCTTTTTTTCGTAAAAAATGTCCCTATTTCCCTTTTTTTGAGTTCCTCATGCCCTGAGATCCTTATAATCGACAGTTTGGATCAAAATCCATTTCTTTCACGATAATTTGATTCACAGTAGGGGAAACCTCCCTACAGTGGATAATGCAACCCACAGTGGATAATCATTGATTGAAAATACTAATATATGCAAAACAATTAATTTGCTTTAATTAAAGGAATTCTATACATTAATACACTATAGGTGTTTATGAATTAAAATTAAAAATAATTATTTTTCCTAATTAATGATTATGTAGGTTACATTATCAACAGTATCGATGTTACCCCTCAATTGAAAAACTTTCTTTTCATGAAACTGACTTCAAACAGCTAATTCAATTTTTAAATTAGTTATTTATTTTATATTCTTCTTAGCAATGGAGATAAAAATTCACAAACAAATTTTTTCCTAATTTAAAATTCTAAAATTTCCAGATCTGGAAAGTGACTAAAGTAGTATGGAAATTTCAAAGAATTGAATTATTTTATGAAAATATGGATTTATTAACAATTTTTTTTTATTTTCCATATACAGGGTGCACAGTCTTCCCCTTTTTTTCTTAGTTTCCCCTTTTTTCATGAAAGTCCCCTTTTTCCCCCTATTCTCAAAAAACTTCCCCTTTTTCTCCTTTTCTCTTCGAATATCCGATATTTGAAATTGTACCCAGTATTGCATAATAATTAAATCAATTATAGCATTTAAATAAATTATTTATGAATAAATAAGGTACACGTCTCAAGTGCAGACCATTCAAAATAAATACTCTTACACAAAATTTGAAGATGAAACATTTTAAAGCAAGTTGAAAATGTGAAAACTGGATACAGAAGTTACTATCCGATATAAAATTGGAACAGTTACAAAATATACTGTACTTTTTAAGAAGTATTAGAAGATTGACAGATTTTAGCTGAAATGTATCAAGCTGAATACTTAATTAAAAAATGTAATATTCCCAATTCATCAACTGCAATTTTGAATGTTCTAACTTGAGCAATTTCTAATTTTTCTTAATCTTTACTTGAAAATTTAACTATTGTTGAAACTTTTTTTTCGTTAAAAATATATTTTTGTAAACTCACAATTGAACTATTCCATTTGTGTTTGAAAATTGATCTTTTTTAGTCGGAAATTCCATTATTTGGTTGCAAGTTCAAATTTCATTCAAAAGTTATATTTTTTGGCGGAAAGTTGGTTAAAATTTTAACTATTTAGTTGAAAATATATTTATTTTATTGAAAAGCTGTCTTTTTGGTTGAAAATCAAACTACTTTCATAAAAATTCATTTTTTCAAACTGAAAATTGCAATTTTTTATTGAAAATTATTTTTTGTATTGAAAGCTTGTATTTTTGAGTTGAAAATTCGAATATATTGTAGAAAGTTCTTTTTATTTGGTTAAAAAATTCAATAATTTTGTAGAAAATAGGTTTTTTCATTTGAGAATTAGTTTCTTCAAATGAAAATGTAGCAATTCCATTTTTGGTTCAAAGTTGATCTTTTTTATTTTGAAAATTCAAATATTTGGTTAAAAATTTATGTCATTTGTTAAAAATTCGTCCTTTTTTGTAGACAAATAATCTTCTTGATTTAAAATTCGACAATTTAAATACAATTTTTTTTCTTGTGTAAAAAATCTTTTTTGGTTGAAAACTTAACTCTTGTTGAAAATTCGTATTTTCGGATTAATGGTTCAACTGTTTTGTAGAAAATTTGAATTTTCTCTGGAAAATTCAATAGTTTTTGAACTACTTTGTTAAAAATTCATTTTTCAATTAAAAATTCAACATTTTAGTTGACATATTTTCGTGTTGAAAAATCAACTGCATTGTAGAAAATTCTTCATTCGGGCTTCAACATTCAACAATTTGGGAAAAACTAAGTTTTTTCAATCGAAAATTACTTTTTTGGAACGAAAACGTTCAAAAATTATCTTATTCGTTGAAAATTTAAAATTGCGAAACTTAAAAATGAATTTCTTGCTCAGTTACAGTTTTTTTGAAAATATGCAAAAACATGTTTTTTTATTGAGTCATACGCACACATTTAAAAAAAAGTTGAATATGTCGGACCTGAAATTTATTTAGCTTGAACCAAAGAAACATTTTTTTATTTTGGTATTTCGGAAAAAAATTTTTGTCTCGAGTTAGGATTTTTGGGATTCCATATTTTTTGCGATTTTGGAACGTTATAAACACCATGAATTTTTTCAGCCATTTTTCAGTTAAAAATTCATAATTTCAGTTAAAAGTTTTGTTTGTTTATTAAAATCTATGTTTTTTAACTAAAAATTTCTATTTTCGGTTGAAAATTAACTTTTTAATTGAAAATTCATATTTTTTGTGTTGAAAAATCAACTGCATTGTAGAAAATTCTTCTTTCAGGCTTCAACATTCAACAATTTGGGCGAAAATTCAGTTTTTTCAATTGAAAATTAATTTTTCGAAACGAAAATGTAACTGTAACTATATTACAAACACCATGAAAAAAAAATGTTTCTCATGGATAAAAAATAATAACATGTTTATTTGGTTAAAGCTAAAGAAATTTCCAGTTCGAATGAATCCAAAAAACATGTTTTAGTACATTTAAAGAAAATTTAAATAAGGCAAATTTTTTTTCCCGAATTATTACAATTTTTAATTGTAAATTTCAAAAAGAGAACAGAAGATATTTACCGATTAAAACATTTTTTTCTTCACTTATTTTGGAATTCGACCCACAAATTGTTATCCCTTAGCTCAAATGATTCGATTAATTTTAGTATTTTTACTTCGCTCTACTGAAGAGAATAGTTTTAAATTTACATTGAAAGTATCCAATTTTTTAAAAATAAACTCTTTAATGGCCGAAATTATTGAAAAATCATTGAACATTTTTTTAAATATAACATTTGTTATAAAAATATTGTTTTTTCTTTTCGACATGTAAAAATAAAAGTTTAATCTTTCCCCTATTTTTCCCCTTTTTCGTGAGAAAGTTACCCTATTTCCCCTTTTTTGAGCTCCTTTTGCGCTGTGAACCCTGGATATATTCGAGAATAGAGACGATTCAAGGACTAATAAGCCCCAAAGTAATTCGTAGGTCATAACTCATCTTTTCATAAAAATAATAAATAGAAGCAGAGGATCCGACCCAGGACAAAAAATTTCAGCATTTTTCATCCTTCTTGCTACTTGAGCAGCTTTCCAGAATTATTCCTGGACATCGCAGATGCTTTTTCTCCCCCTGGTTGGAGTGTCCATGCCATGAGTTAATCGTGTCGGCCAGAAGGAACTCGTTTCTTACATTATCGTTGGAACCAATGGAGCCAAACAATTTTGGCTTCTTCCTGGACCGATACAGGATATAATAAAAATAAAAGGCAAAATCCTAAAGGCTCCCGCGCGAGTTATAAACCTAGCTTGGCACCGTAACTGCGAACGTCTTCTTGGCTCTCAGTCGGCCGACTTTCACAAAGCACGTCTGATGCCATTTCCTAATGACGTTATTTTTCAGAGTGCACTTCTCGATTAATTCCATCGTTGTAAAAGTGCACTCATAGTCATGAAAATTTCTGGTTGAAAAAATTTTCCAGATTCTAGATTCGCACCAGGAGCGGAAAACTGTTTTTCTGAGAACTGCATACGCTGAATTCCGTAGAGTAGTAATGTTTTATGAAATTTTTGCTTAATGAAAACTTTTAAATATCAAAGCGAGAAAATGGAAAAATATTTAAAATATACTCATACCTCATAGACGGGTCCCTATATCCCCTATTGTACCCTATATTCAGTCAAGGTCCCTAAAGTACCCTATTTTCAAGATTTGGTCCCAATGGAACCATAATGGAACTTTTAGGAAATTTATAAAAAAATCAAAGCTTCTAAGATTAGGAATTTTAAAAAAAATGGCAAAAATCGTGGAATTTCGGCAAGAAGTAACTGTAAAAAATAATCAGAATTGCTACACAGTCACTATTAGTCCCTTTTTTTTGTCAAATCACTTTTTAGTTACTTTTTAATATGAAAATATCATATTAGTAACATTTATTTAAATAAATTACCTCATGGGTTAATCACTATTCAATTCAGGTTCATACCTATTTCTGTATTGTCTTTAATTCTTTTGAAATGTTTCTGGGTATTTTTAAATATTTCGAGATATTTTTAACAGATTAAAAAAATTTGAAGGGATTGTTAAGATGTTAGGGTATTTTTTAAACTCCTAAGATCCTTTAATTTGAAATATTTTAGGGAATTTTAAAAGATTCCAAGAAATTATCAATTTTCGTTAATTTGAAGGTTTTTTAAAGCGTTTGAAATATTTTAGGATCAAGAATTTTCTAGAATTTCGGAAGATATGGATCGATTCTACAGGACCTATAAGGGTTTAAGATATTTTAAAAGATTCCACGGGATTTTATAAGGTTTCCAAGGATTTCAATGACTGGAATCGTTTTTTAATTTTTTCAATGTGTTTTAATAAACCGACAATTTATTCAAGAGAAGTGAGGTAGTTCGTAGAGTTTCAAGGATTTCAAGAGATTTCAATTTTTTTTTGAATTCAGCCTGAATTCTTATTAATTTATCCTGAGTTCTTTTAAATTCTTGGAATTCTTCTGAATTTTTTTCAATTCTTCTAAATTGACTTAATTTAAGGGATTTTTTTAACATTTTAAAAATTTTTGTTTAATTTATCCTGAGAACCAATTGATAAAATGATAAAAGGATTTAAAAAATTTTAAAAGCCTACAAAGGAATTTTTAATTTATTTAAGTAATTAAATGGGATTGCAAAGGATGTGAAATATATTAGGAAATTGTAAACGATACCCAGACATTTTTTATTTATTTCCATATTTTGAAAGGATTTCAAAGACTTCAAAATATTTTAGGGTATTTCAAAAGATTTCAAGGCATTTTCAAAGGATTTAAAAAGATTTAAAAATTTTAAGGGATTTTAATATTTGAATGGATTTCAAAGAATTTATTCACAAGAAGTGAGGGCTTTAGTAGGGGTTGAAAAATTTAAAGAGATTTTCAAATATTTCTTGCAATTCACGTGGGATTCGCCCTGAATTCTTATTGATGTATCCTGAGTTTTTTTTAATTCTTTTGATTTCTTCTAAATTCACTCAATTCTACTCAATTTAATGAGTTTTTTCATATTTTTCAATTGTTTCCAATTCACTTGATTGCTTTTTTAATTCAGCTTGATTTTTTATGAAATTCATCCAATTCTACTTATTTTCCTTAAATTTCTCTAAATTCACTAAACTTTTATTGTAATCAATGGAATTTTTTCGATTTAAAACATTTTTCCGATTTAAACAATTTTTTCCAAATCATTTCAATTTCTTTGAATTTAACTTGAATTATTTTGTAGTCATTAGTGACTCCTTTGGCTAGAAATTAGTAGGGCTTCAAAGATTTTAAGAGATTTAACTTTTTTTGGAATCCACCGTGAATTTTTTTGAATTCTCTTGAATTTTTTAATTTACTCGAATTCTTCCAAATTCACTCAATTTTTTTCAATTCAGTAAATTTTATTTTTTATTTTTTTCTAGTTTTTATTTAATTGACCCTAAAGTCTTTTAACATCGTCTTGAATTCTTAGGAATTTCATCAAATTCTTTTGAATTCTCTTGAATTTTTCTAAGCTCAGTTCAAAGTTACTGAATTCAATGACGTTTTTTATATTTTGAAATTGTTTTTAATTTATTTGAATTTTTTAATTCACCTTGAATTTTTCTGAATTTCATCGAATTCTTCTTGTTTACCTTAAATTCCTCTAAATTCACTCCAATTTGACTTCTTTAATTCTAAAGAAGTATATAAAGTATAATAAAGAATTATAATTCTTTTGAATTTAACTTGAATTGTTTTAAAATATTATGAATTTATCCTGTATTTCTTATCCTTTAAATGTGAAAAGTACCCTATATTTTATCCCATAGAGACTTTGAGGCCTGTATACTATTAAGTAATAAA
>CAKNXH010074585.1:0-11978 GCA_932178445.1 Andricus quercusramuli | reverse complement strand
AAATTAAACCAAAAAGTAAATTTTCTACAAAATAGTTAAATTTTCAACAAAATAGCAGAATTTTTAACCAAAAAGTATGTATTTTCAATTAGATTCTTAAATTTTCAACCAAACAGTTGCATTTTTGTATAAGAAAAATTAAAATTCGACTTGAACAGGTGAATTTTTAAATCAAAAATACATATTTAAAAAAAAAAAGGTGACTTCATCCAAAAGGATTTCAACAGACTTTTCTACAGAGAAATACAAATTTTAAACACAAAGTAAATTTTTTAGGAAATATTTGAATTTTCAACACAAAAAGACGAATTTTTTAACAAAACAGTTGACTTTGTAAAAAAACAAAGTCTTTTTAAGGAAATTGTTAAATTTTCTACCAAATAATAAAATTTATAACCAAAAAGATAATCTTCAGGAGAAAGTTTTTGCGAATTTGCAAACATTACGTACATGAGTGAAGGACCCCCTCCCCCTAACCGTAAAAAATCGTAACAAAACGTCTCGACCCCTCTTTGAACTGTTACGTAATTTAGGTACGGTCCCTAATCAGATAATCAGAAAAAGAAGACTCACTGACTTGATGCATAAGTCAAAAACTCGAATTCTATTTTTCCATGATTTATATTTTACTTCCCTTTTCTAGGAATCATGGGTGATCCACGACTCGTCCTCATAACTATTTCAGGGCGAGTCGTGGACCTTTTGTCAAATTTCTCCCCTTTATCTTTTTTTATGCTGCGATTATATTTTCAAGAATTATAACAAACTGTTGATAAGGTTATCAGAAAAAGAAAACTTATCGACTTGATAAGTAAGTCCAAATCTAGAATTCTATTTTTTTATTATTTAAATTTGAATTCCCTTTTCTAGGGTTCATGTGCGATCGACGACTCGTCCTCATACCGGCTTCAGGACCAGTCGCGGACTGCCCATTTTGTAAATTTTCCTCCTTTTTCTTTTTTTATGCTGCGATTATATTTTCAAGAATTATAAGAAACTGCTCATCAGGTAATCAGAAAAAGAAAACTGATCGACTTGATAAATAAGTCAAAAACTGGAAATTTATTATTTTATTATTTACATTTTACTTTCATTTTCTAGGGATCATGGGCGATCCACGACTTGTCCTCGTAACGGTTTTAGAACGAATCGTGAACTGCCCAACAGTGCCGCATAAAAGAAAAAATATATATCTGACATAATTCAGATTTTTTTCTTATATAATTTAATTTATAAATTTTTATTTTATTTTTGAATTGAGAAATATATGTGCCTTTAAATACTCTTACTCGGTTAAATTAAAACTTTAAAATTATGTCATTAATTATTAAATATGATAATAATGTTTTATGTTCGTGCTTTTCTCTAGAAATTGATATTTTCCAAGAAAAAAATTAAATATAAAATCATAAAGTATCGAAAGAGAGTTACAATTATGCTTTGTGTTTTACATCGAAAATGGGTATTTTTAATAAAAAAGTATTAGATTTCAAAGCTGTAAAATTTTTCAGCAATTCATGTTATTCGGTTTTGTTTAGCGTTTCTAACCGGAATTTTACATTTTTGAACAAAATTCATTAGATTTTAAAGATTTATAATTTTTTAAATAACTTTAGGTTGCGTTATACTAACGGCATTAACATTTTTAATAGAAAATCAATTCTTTTGAACAAAAAGCATTATATTTCCCAAAAGATTAACAATTCTGAACAATTTTCTTGTATGTCATGTTAATTTTTTTTCCTTGAAAATCATAATGGGATTTTTAATAAAAAAAACTGAATTTCAAAGAATATTTACAATTTCCCCACAACTTTCGGTTATCTCGGCGTTGTTCGCCTGAAATTGTTATTTTTAAACAAGAATTATTAGATTTAAATCAAATCATTTTTGCTAAAATCATATTTACAATCTTGAACAATTTCGGATTGTGAGTGTGATAATTAGGTTTCTTCGTCGAAAATCAAAATTTTGTTTAAAAAATCATTAGGTTTCAAAGAAGACTCATAATTTTTCTACAATTTTAGATTGTTATGTTAGTGCTTTTTGTCGAATTTTAGACTGAATTAAAAACTTCGAAATTAATAAAGTTAAACTGAATCATTTTCTATTAAAAAGTTTTAAATTTAAACTTTCAGCACCCTAAAATTTTAACTGAAAGCCATTAAAACGTATAGTTATAATTACAACTTGAACGGTTTGAAATTCTGCCATTTTTTTAAATTATTAATTTTAAATATGAAATATTTTGACATCGTTTTTAAGTTAAAAACAACATTATTTTATTTTGAATGCACAACGCACTATTTTTGAATTTTGGGTCTTTCAAATGTGAAATGTTTCATTTTTTTAAAACTTTAATTCGAAATTGTTTTATTTTGAAAATATTATATTTATAATTTCAATATACTGAATTTTAAATACTGTAAAGACTGATTTAAGTTTTTAATTTTGAAAATGTTAGCATCAAAACTTTTCATTTTTGAAATTTTATAATTTCAGATTAAGCGTTTTCAATTTATAAGGCTAAAATTTTTAATTGTTTGATTTCTACCGCTTTTAAAAGTAAATTATTCAAATTTAAACACTTCTATTTTTCAGTTTCAATTTTAAGCGGTTACATTTTGACACAAAATTTCTGAATTTTCAGTTCCTTTAATGTTTGAACGCTTCCAGTTTTTGAATTTTCTAACTTGAAATTTAAAAAAAATTCTTCTAAAGTTTGCATTTTAGTTTTTAAGTATTCGATTTTCACTGGTTTCGAATTATTAGCGCGTAAATCCCTGGTTCTTTTAAACTTTTCTCATAATCATATTGTGTATTTTCAAAAAACTTTATATGTTAAAAATTCGGAATCTTTTGAATTTACTTTTGTAAACTAAACAAACGAATAAAAAAAGCGAAATAACAAATTACATAATTAGTTTATAGTAATAATCTTATAAATGTAAATGCATGAACAAGTTTACCTTTTTTATTATATTTCAGTTATCATTTGCATTCGCATCTAAAATTTCAACCAAATAAAACCTCGTCCTCCCTCAAATTCTGTTGTTCTTTTCAATCTCTTCGTTTCCATTTAGCGAAATCATTTATTCACGTTCAATTTTCCATTCGTTTCCGTTCATTGCTATCTCTCTTTGATAGAAATGGATGATAACGATTGAACTTTCAAAATGAAATAACATCGAAATGCTTTTTGTGAAGAATAACATTATTATTAAAAAATGAATATGACTTATTCAATTAATGTAAAGATTTATGAAAGTTTAAACAAGCCTCTTTATCTAAATTATCTTCAAATAAATAAGCTGTGTACATTTTAAAAATTTGTAATAAATACTGTTCTTAGTGCTCAGGCAAATTCAAATTAATATGATTCCAAGTTAAACAATTTTGATTTTCAATATTGGATCATCTTTAGACCGTTGTAAATTCAATAATTTCTGATTTATCAATTGTACATATAAATTTTTCAACTATAAACCACTTTTAATTTAACATATAAAAAATATTACTATTTGAAATTTAACAATATGTGACTACTATTTATTCAAATAGTTAGGATCTCCAGATACTTGAAAAATATTAGGGTTTATTTATAGCAATTTAATGAAAAATTTGAATTTAATTTTTATTCATAGAATTTCAAATGATTTCTACATATTTTAATGGATTTTTACGATTTCCAAAGATTTCAAGGGATTTTCAGGGGGTTTAATGAATTTCCAGTAAACTTTAGAGAGTAATTGGAATTGTATTTTTAAGGATTTTTACGGATTTCAAGCAATTTCAATGGATATGAAGACCGTAGAAATATTTTTTAATATTTTAAAGATTTTCAGTTATTTTAAAAGATTCCAAAGAATTTCAAGAGATTTCGTTTCAAAAAAGGTTAGAACTCTTAAAATTTAAAAATTTGTTGCTATGGATTTTAAAATACTTTATGTTTTTAGAATTAGAAAATAAAACTCTAGCTTTTTTACGGAAACCTAATGAATACTTTTAATTCAATTTATATTCATGGAATTTCAAATAATTTTTCCTTATTTTTTTCTTAAATGGTTTGTTTCTAATATTAGGGGCTGCCCATAAATTTCTTAAAGTATCTTAAGTGGGAGGTAGGTCAAGAATTTTTTTATGCTGTCCTACATAAAATATTTTGTTGAAAATTCAATTTTGTAAAAAAAGTCATCCTTTCCGGTTAAAAATTCCACTGTTTTGTTCAAAATTTGTCTTTTTCTCTTGAAAATTTAACAATTTAATTGACATTTTTTGCTTGACTAAAAAATTTGTTTTCATTAAAAGTTCAACTATTTTGTTGAAAATTTGTCTCGTTGGTTTGAAAATTAATTTCTTTTTATAGTAATTTCATCTCTTTGATTAGAAATAACTGTCTGGTTGAAAATTAATCGGTTTTGATTGGAAGTGAACTTTTTTGTTGAAAATTCGACTGTTTTTTAAAAACTTTGAATTTTGGGTTCGAAAATTTAACAGTCCGGTAGAAAATTGAACCATTTGATCGAAAGTTGAACTACTTTGATGAAACATCATTTCTTTGTTTGAAAATTCTTTTCGTTTTTATTTGGAAGTTAATTTCTCAAATGAAAATGCAACTATTTCATTTTGGTAAATTTTGGTAAAAAATTAGAATCATTTTGGTTAAAAATAGAAATTTCTTGTTAAAAATTCGCCTTTTTGTTAAAAAATTACTCCTTTTGGTTGAAAGGGTAACTGTCCTGTTAAAAATTGATATATTTTGTTGAAAATTCGTCTTTTTTGATAAAAAATAAATTTTTTTGGTTAACAACTCAACCATTTCTTTGACAATTAATCTGTTTTAATTGAAAATTCAAGTCTCTTTTGTTGAAAATTCGTCTTTATTGGTTAAATTAAACTGTTTTTTATATTAAATTAAACTATTTTTTGGTTCAAATATCATCTGTTACATTTTGTGTTCATAATTTTTTTTTTAGGTTAAAAATTTATTTTTTTTAACTAAAAGTTCAACTGTTTGACTGAAAATCTGAATTTTTGGTTCAAAATTAACTCTTTTGTTAAAAATTAATATTTTCCGGTTCAAAATTGAATTGTTTTGCAGAAAAATTGTTATTTTAGTTGAATGTTTCTAAACGAAGATTTATCTTTTCCATTTTTGGTTAAAAGTTTATTTTCTCAATTTTAAAAATCCAACTATTTGGGTTGAAAATGTATGTCATTTATAAAAAATCGTTTTTTTTTTTGTACAAAATAAATCTTTTTGGTTGAAAATTTAAATGTTTTGTACAAAGCTCGTCTTTTTTGCTTGGTAATTCAACATTTTAGATAACATTTTTCTTCTTTATGGACTGCAAAATCTTTGTTGGTTAAAATTTCAATTCTTCTCGAAAATTCGTCATTTTGATCTGAAAATTCATTTCTTTTGATAGAAATTTCATATTTTTCGTTAAAAATGTAACTTTTTGGTTGAAAATGAATTCGTTTGGTTGAGGATTTAATTATTTTATTGAAAATTCGTTCTGTTTTTTTTTTTTAATTCAACTGTTTTTGATCTAAAATGAAAATCTTTTTTGGGTAAAATATCAACTATTCAAAATATTATTGCGAATTCATTTTTTTTTTTTTTTTTTGAAAGTTGAACTAGTTTGTTAATTTATAAGAAACAGTCAGATTTTCCTAAAAAGCTCCCCTCCACCCAAATCGTCTTACGTTATTTTTGTATGACCCTTAAATAAATTCACGAAAAAAATTTAGTCCGATTATGAGAACGATTCAAAACATACAATTTTTAATTATCAAATTTTATGTTTATTCGGGGTTTTTTATCTCGCCATGACCTTATTTTCAACGACCGAAGTATATCCAATTAAAAAAAAATCGTTAATGGCAAAAATTAATAAAAAATCATTTCATATAATTTAAAAACTATGCAATTTCTTATAAAAAAGATGGTTTCACAATTTTTTCTTTTTTTCGTAAAAAATGTCCCTATTTCCCTTTTTTTGAGTTCCTCATGCCCTGAGATCCTTATAATCGACAGTTTGGATCAAAATCCATTTCTTTCACGATAATTTGATTCACAGTAGGGGAAACCTCCCTACAGTGGATAATGCAACCCACAGTGGATAATCATTGATTGAAAATACTAATATATGCAAAACAATTAATTTGCTTTAATTAAAGGAATTCTATACATTAATACACTATAGGTGTTTATGAATTAAAATTAAAAATAATTATTTTTCCTAATTAATGATTATGTAGGTTACATTATCAACAGTATCGATGTTACCCCTCAATTGAAAAACTTTCTTTTCATGAAACTGACTTCAAACAGCTAATTCAATTTTTAAATTAGTTATTTATTTTATATTCTTCTTAGCAATGGAGATAAAAATTCACAAACAAATTTTTTCCTAATTTAAAATTCTAAAATTTCCAGATCTGGAAAGTGACTAAAGTAGTATGGAAATTTCAAAGAATTGAATTATTTTATGAAAATATGGATTTATTAACAATTTTTTTTTATTTTCCATATACAGGGTGCACAGTCTTCCCCTTTTTTTCTTAGTTTCCCCTTTTTTCATGAAAGTCCCCTTTTTCCCCCTATTCTCAAAAAACTTCCCCTTTTTCTCCTTTTCTCTTCGAATATCCGATATTTGAAATTGTACCCAGTATTGCATAATAATTAAATCAATTATAGCATTTAAATAAATTATTTATGAATAAATAAGGTACACGTCTCAAGTGCAGACCATTCAAAATAAATACTCTTACACAAAATTTGAAGATGAAACATTTTAAAGCAAGTTGAAAATGTGAAAACTGGATACAGAAGTTACTATCCGATATAAAATTGGAACAGTTACAAAATATACTGTACTTTTTAAGAAGTATTAGAAGATTGACAGATTTTAGCTGAAATGTATCAAGCTGAATACTTAATTAAAAAATGTAATATTCCCAATTCATCAACTGCAATTTTGAATGTTCTAACTTGAGCAATTTCTAATTTTTCTTAATCTTTACTTGAAAATTTAACTATTGTTGAAACTTTTTTTTCGTTAAAAATATATTTTTGTAAACTCACAATTGAACTATTCCATTTGTGTTTGAAAATTGATCTTTTTTAGTCGGAAATTCCATTATTTGGTTGCAAGTTCAAATTTCATTCAAAAGTTATATTTTTTGGCGGAAAGTTGGTTAAAATTTTAACTATTTAGTTGAAAATATATTTATTTTATTGAAAAGCTGTCTTTTTGGTTGAAAATCAAACTACTTTCATAAAAATTCATTTTTTCAAACTGAAAATTGCAATTTTTTATTGAAAATTATTTTTTGTATTGAAAGCTTGTATTTTTGAGTTGAAAATTCGAATATATTGTAGAAAGTTCTTTTTATTTGGTTAAAAAATTCAATAATTTTGTAGAAAATAGGTTTTTTCATTTGAGAATTAGTTTCTTCAAATGAAAATGTAGCAATTCCATTTTTGGTTCAAAGTTGATCTTTTTTATTTTGAAAATTCAAATATTTGGTTAAAAATTTATGTCATTTGTTAAAAATTCGTCCTTTTTTGTAGACAAATAATCTTCTTGATTTAAAATTCGACAATTTAAATACAATTTTTTTTCTTGTGTAAAAAATCTTTTTTGGTTGAAAACTTAACTCTTGTTGAAAATTCGTATTTTCGGATTAATGGTTCAACTGTTTTGTAGAAAATTTGAATTTTCTCTGGAAAATTCAATAGTTTTTGAACTACTTTGTTAAAAATTCATTTTTCAATTAAAAATTCAACATTTTAGTTGACATATTTTCGTGTTGAAAAATCAACTGCATTGTAGAAAATTCTTCATTCGGGCTTCAACATTCAACAATTTGGGAAAAACTAAGTTTTTTCAATCGAAAATTACTTTTTTGGAACGAAAACGTTCAAAAATTATCTTATTCGTTGAAAATTTAAAATTGCGAAACTTAAAAATGAATTTCTTGCTCAGTTACAGTTTTTTTGAAAATATGCAAAAACATGTTTTTTTATTGAGTCATACGCACACATTTAAAAAAAAGTTGAATATGTCGGACCTGAAATTTATTTAGCTTGAACCAAAGAAACATTTTTTTATTTTGGTATTTCGGAAAAAAATTTTTGTCTCGAGTTAGGATTTTTGGGATTCCATATTTTTTGCGATTTTGGAACGTTATAAACACCATGAATTTTTTCAGCCATTTTTCAGTTAAAAATTCATAATTTCAGTTAAAAGTTTTGTTTGTTTATTAAAATCTATGTTTTTTAACTAAAAATTTCTATTTTCGGTTGAAAATTAACTTTTTAATTGAAAATTCATATTTTTTGTGTTGAAAAATCAACTGCATTGTAGAAAATTCTTCTTTCAGGCTTCAACATTCAACAATTTGGGCGAAAATTCAGTTTTTTCAATTGAAAATTAATTTTTCGAAACGAAAATGTAACTGTAACTATATTACAAACACCATGAAAAAAAAATGTTTCTCATGGATAAAAAATAATAACATGTTTATTTGGTTAAAGCTAAAGAAATTTCCAGTTCGAATGAATCCAAAAAACATGTTTTAGTACATTTAAAGAAAATTTAAATAAGGCAAATTTTTTTTCCCGAATTATTACAATTTTTAATTGTAAATTTCAAAAAGAGAACAGAAGATATTTACCGATTAAAACATTTTTTTCTTCACTTATTTTGGAATTCGACCCACAAATTGTTATCCCTTAGCTCAAATGATTCGATTAATTTTAGTATTTTTACTTCGCTCTACTGAAGAGAATAGTTTTAAATTTACATTGAAAGTATCCAATTTTTTAAAAATAAACTCTTTAATGGCCGAAATTATTGAAAAATCATTGAACATTTTTTTAAATATAACATTTGTTATAAAAATATTGTTTTTTCTTTTCGACATGTAAAAATAAAAGTTTAATCTTTCCCCTATTTTTCCCCTTTTTCGTGAGAAAGTTACCCTATTTCCCCTTTTTTGAGCTCCTTTTGCGCTGTGAACCCTGGATATATTCGAGAATAGAGACGATTCAAGGACTAATAAGCCCCAAAGTAATTCGTAGGTCATAACTCATCTTTTCATAAAAATAATAAATAGAAGCAGAGGATCCGACCCAGGACAAAAAATTTCAGCATTTTTCATCCTTCTTGCTACTTGAGCAGCTTTCCAGAATTATTCCTGGACATCGCAGATGCTTTTTCTCCCCCTGGTTGGAGTGTCCATGCCATGAGTTAATCGTGTCGGCCAGAAGGAACTCGTTTCTTACATTATCGTTGGAACCAATGGAGCCAAACAATTTTGGCTTCTTCCTGGACCGATACAGGATATAATAAAAATAAAAGGCAAAATCCTAAAGGCTCCCGCGCGAGTTATAAACCTAGCTTGGCACCGTAACTGCGAACGTCTTCTTGGCTCTCAGTCGGCCGACTTTCACAAAGCACGTCTGATGCCATTTCCTAATGACGTTATTTTTCAGAGTGCACTTCTCGATTAATTCCATCGTTGTAAAAGTGCACTCATAGTCATGAAAATTTCTGGTTGAAAAAATTTTCCAGATTCTAGATTCGCACCAGGAGCGGAAAACTGTTTTTCTGAGAACTGCATACGCTGAATTCCGTAGAGTAGTAATGTTTTATGAAATTTTTGCTTAATGAAAACTTTTAAATATCAAAGCGAGAAAATGGAAAAATATTTAAAATATACTCATACCTCATAGACGGGTCCCTATATCCCCTATTGTACCCTATATTCAGTCAAGGTCCCTAAAGTACCCTATTTTCAAGATTTGGTCCCAATGGAACCATAATGGAACTTTTAGGAAATTTATAAAAAAATCAAAGCTTCTAAGATTAGGAATTTTAAAAAAAATGGCAAAAATCGTGGAATTTCGGCAAGAAGTAACTGTAAAAAATAATCAGAATTGCTACACAGTCACTATTAGTCCCTTTTTTTTGTCAAATCACTTTTTAGTTACTTTTTAATATGAAAATATCATATTAGTAACATTTATTTAAATAAATTACCTCATGGGTTAATCACTATTCAATTCAGGTTCATACCTATTTCTGTATTGTCTTTAATTCTTTTGAAATGTTTCTGGGTATTTTTAAATATTTCGAGATATTTTTAACAGATTAAAAAAATTTGAAGGGATTGTTAAGATGTTAGGGTATTTTTTAAACTCCTAAGATCCTTTAATTTGAAATATTTTAGGGAATTTTAAAAGATTCCAAGAAATTATCAATTTTCGTTAATTTGAAGGTTTTTTAAAGCGTTTGAAATATTTTAGGATCAAGAATTTTCTAGAATTTCGGAAGATATGGATCGATTCTACAGGACCTATAAGGGTTTAAGATATTTTAAAAGATTCCACGGGATTTTATAAGGTTTCCAAGGATTTCAATGACTGGAATCGTTTTTTAATTTTTTCAATGTGTTTTAATAAACCGACAATTTATTCAAGAGAAGTGAGGTAGTTCGTAGAGTTTCAAGGATTTCAAGAGATTTCAATTTTTTTTTGAATTCAGCCTGAATTCTTATTAATTTATCCTGAGTTCTTTTAAATTCTTGGAATTCTTCTGAATTTTTTTCAATTCTTCTAAATTGACTTAATTTAAGGGATTTTTTTAACATTTTAAAAATTTTTGTTTAATTTATCCTGAGAACCAATTGATAAAATGATAAAAGGATTTAAAAAATTTTAAAAGCCTACAAAGGAATTTTTAATTTATTTAAGTAATTAAATGGGATTGCAAAGGATGTGAAATATATTAGGAAATTGTAAACGATACCCAGACATTTTTTATTTATTTCCATATTTTGAAAGGATTTCAAAGACTTCAAAATATTTTAGGGTATTTCAAAAGATTTCAAGGCATTTTCAAAGGATTTAAAAAGATTTAAAAATTTTAAGGGATTTTAATATTTGAATGGATTTCAAAGAATTTATTCACAAGAAGTGAGGGCTTTAGTAGGGGTTGAAAAATTTAAAGAGATTTTCAAATATTTCTTGCAATTCACGTGGGATTCGCCCTGAATTCTTATTGATGTATCCTGAGTTTTTTTTAATTCTTTTGATTTCTTCTAAATTCACTCAATTCTACTCAATTTAATGAGTTTTTTCATATTTTTCAATTGTTTCCAATTCACTTGATTGCTTTTTTAATTCAGCTTGATTTTTTATGAAATTCATCCAATTCTACTTATTTTCCTTAAATTTCTCTAAATTCACTAAACTTTTATTGTAATCAATGGAATTTTTTCGATTTAAAACATTTTTCCGATTTAAACAATTTTTTCCAAATCATTTCAATTTCTTTGAATTTAACTTGAATTATTTTGTAGTCATTAGTGACTCCTTTGGCTAGAAATTAGTAGGGCTTCAAAGATTTTAAGAGATTTAACTTTTTTTGGAATCCACCGTGAATTTTTTTGAATTCTCTTGAATTTTTTAATTTACTCGAATTCTTCCAAATTCACTCAATTTTTTTCAATTCAGTAAATTTTATTTTTTATTTTTTTCTAGTTTTTATTTAATTGACCCTAAAGTCTTTTAACATCGTCTTGAATTCTTAGGAATTTCATCAAATTCTTTTGAATTCTCTTGAATTTTTCTAAGCTCAGTTCAAAGTTACTGAATTCAATGACGTTTTTTATATTTTGAAATTGTTTTTAATTTATTTGAATTTTTTAATTCACCTTGAATTTTTCTGAATTTCATCGAATTCTTCTTGTTTACCTTAAATTCCTCTAAATTCACTCCAATTTGACTTCTTTAATTCTAAAGAAGTATATAAAGTATAATAAAGAATTATAATTCTTTTGAATTTAACTTGAATTGTTTTAAAATATTATGAATTTATCCTGTATTTCTTATCCTTTAAATGTGAAAAGTACCCTATTTTTTATCCCATAGAGACTTTGAGGCCTGTATACTATTAAGTAATAAA
>CAKNXH010074562.1:0-14030 GCA_932178445.1 Andricus quercusramuli | reverse complement strand
TTTTTCTTATTTATTTTCTGTTAAGTAACGTAGCTGTAACTAGTTACAAAAAAAAAATAATTTATCCAACACTGGTGACTACATATTTTTATTAATTATGATAAAAATATTACGGTTACAGCAGATTGCTCGCCTGATACTGTAAACTTTATTTATTATAATTTACGGCATACATAAATCGTCTGTTATACATCCCCTGGATTTACTGGCAACGTTTAACTCGAGGTTTAACTCCTCCTTATACATATCCGTGAGCAGTATCAGTTTAGAAACGAACTCCGGGTTGTAAACGTCAGTCAATGCCTAGGTCATCGTTAATTTAAAGCGCTCAAATCCCATAATAGCGGGTCCGTTTGTAACTCTTTATGTACCAAACATATAGGATGTATTTTCCAAGACTTCGCTCATAAATTCTTCTCTCTTTTATTATTTTCTTTCATTATTCGAAAAGTCATCCAGACGCGATATTCTCATTATGGTCCAGTAGCCAGGATGACTGATGCATGTGCTACGGTCTAAGCGTCATGAGCGGTCCATCCTAGGATCGACCCGTCACTTCGCAGTCTGCATAACTCACTTCGCAGTTTGCATAACTCACTTCGCAGTTTGCTAACTCACTTCGCAGTTTGCCTAACTCACTTCACAGTTTGACTAACTCACTTCGCAGTTTGCCTAACTCACTTTGGTCCAAGCGCGAATGTTGGTTCACGCGCTTCGCGCTCAATACTATATTTATTTCACGCTTCGCGCTCGATAATATATTCACCTCGCTGCGCGCTCGATCTTTGTACTTCTCCCACATTTGTACGACGACCTTCTACGATTAAAGGATAAATCATCCACAACTGTAATTTGGAGAATGTCAATTCTCTTTTGTTGAAACTCCTTCGGCTTTAGCGAATAATTATATCCAATGTATATTACATTTATTTCTGTATCACGGCCTGGAATTGGTTATTCAGATATCATAAAGTGAAGTACACATTTTATTTATCATGATTACTTCAATATTTGTTCCTCATTTTGCATTAAATTTTATCCTCAGCTAACCTGAAAATTTTATATCATTTCCATAAATGTTTATTATTACAATTCATATTAATTATTCGTGAATTAATCTTCCTCGTTGAAAATTCACAATTTCCGTAGAAAATTAAAATTTTTAGCGAAAAACTAATTCAATTTGTAGGAAACTTAAGAATTTTGTTGAAAACTCATTTATTGTTCGAAAATTCAATTGTTCTGTTGAAAATTCGTCTTTTTGGATTGAAAATTTGATCGAATGATTTATTTATTTGCTTAAAAATTAAACCATATCATTGACAATCGTTTTTTTGTCAAAAATTATTTCTTTTTGAATTAAAAATTTGATTATTACAGTTGAAGATTCTTCATTTTAATTGAAAATTCATTCCTTGATAACAAATTCAACTATTTTGTTGAATATTCTATTTTTTGTACAAATTTATTTTTCAAATGAAATTGTAAGCATTTCATTTTGGTTGAAGATTGAACTTTTTTAGTTAGAAATCCAACTGTTATTTGGATGAAAATTTATATTTTTACGTTAAAAATTTAACTAGTTAGTTGATAGTTGAACTACTTTGTTGAAAATTTACTTTTCTGGTTCATGATTCTTGATTTCAGTTGAAAATAATTTTGGTGATTTAACTATTTTGTTGAAAATTATTTTTTTTAGGAAATTGAACTTTTTAGTTAAAAATTCCTCTCTTTGGTTAAAAATTTAATTATTTTGTCAAAAATTTGTTGTTTTTGGTTAAAGATTTATTTTTTAAATGTGGATTTAACTATTCCAGTCGAAGATTCATCATTTTAGTTGAAAATTCATCTCCTTGATTAAAAATCAATCCAGGTAACTTAGATTGATTTTCATCGGTGATCCAAATAGCTTTTAACCATTTTGTTGAAAATTTGTTGTGAATTTTTCCTGCAAATTAATTTTTGTTACCAGAAATTCAACTATTTCATTTTTTAATTAATCTCTTATGTTATATTTGGCCGATTACTGGTCAAATAATTTTCTAGAGAAACGAGAAAAAAATCTGCTTCGGCCCGGATTTGAACCGAGAAAATGACTAACGAGTGGAGCCTTAACCAATTACGCCACCGGGGCCACAGCGTTCCCGTTTCAATTCCGGGCCGAAGCAGATTTTTTCTCGTTTCTCCAAAAAATTATTTGACCAGTAATAGCCAAAATATAACATAAAAAAATAGATCTGCTTTAGTTAAAAATCAATGTATTTTGTTGAAAAATCGTCTTTATCGGTAGAAAATTAATCTTCTTCCTTAAAAATTCACGTTTTTAGTGGAAAAGTCGACTATTTCATAAAAAATTAATCCACTTTTTAAGAAATCTAATAGATTTGTTGAAAAGTCATTTTTTGGTTGAAAATTCTTCTATTTGGATTAAAAATTTTATTCAACTATTTTGGTAGCTTTATTCTTTTGGTGGAAATTTAAATAGATTCTTGAAAATACATTTTTTTGTTTGATTGAAAATTAATTTTTCAAATGAAGATTTAACTATTACATTCTTATTTGAAAACGTATCTTTTTTAGTTGAAAATTCAATTACTTGGTTGAAAATTCATTTTTCTCTTTGATGATTCTGGATTTTAGTTGAAAATGGTTTGGTTTAAAATTTAGCTATTTTTTTGAAAATTAATTTTTTGGTTAAAAGTTAATTTTTTGAACTAAAAATTTAACTATTTTATTTTGGGTGAAAATTCATCCTTTTTTGGTAGAAAATCAAAATTCTTGTTCGAAATTTCATCGTTTGAATTAAAAATTAAATTAATCATCTTACTCAAAAATTCATCTTTTTTGTTGAAAATTGAACTATTTTGCTGAAAAATTCAACTACTTTATCAAAAATTCGTTTCTATATTTGGTTGGTAATTAATTTTTTCAAGTCATAGTTTTAATATTCCATTCTTGGTTGTAAATTTATGTATTTTGTTAAAAATGTTTTTTTTTAGAAAATAATTCTTCTCGGTTTCAAAATTCAACTGCTTATTTAAAAATTGAACTACATCTTTAAGAATTCAATTTATTGGTTGAAAATATAACTATTCTGTTGAAAACTTAACTAATTGATTTTCATTTGAATTACTTAGTTAAAAATTCATTTTTTATTAAAGTATTACCTATTTTATTTTTTCCGTAAAAATATATCTAATAACCATCCGCAGAAAAAATGAAAAATCAAGAGATATTTTTCTTTTTGGTTCTAAAATAATCATTGGGTATCACAAAAATAATGTTAGAAAAAAGGGAGGGGGAAAGCCCTTTTGGGTTTAATTTATTTCTCCAAATATTTGTTCAAAGGTAGTGTCTATACGTCTGCAAAAGAGAAGAAGAAGTTGGAAAAGGGAAGGGGGGACTGGAAAAAGGAAGGGGGCACCTTCCCTTTTCCAGCTCCTCCTACCCTTTTCCAGCTTCCCCTTCCCCTTTCCAGTTCCTTACGTTCAGATTCGACCACTTTATAAACGGACGGACCTGGAAAGGGAAAGCTGAAAAAGGGATGGAGGAGCTGGAAAAGGGAAGGTGCCCCCTTCCCTTTTTCGGTATCCGGACTCGGCCTTATTAAAATTAATATTATTTTTCAATGAGTTTAAAATGTTTGTCACAATTTTGAAGAGAGCAAAAAAAGTGGAAATAAAATAGCATTTGCTATGTCATGTTGACAGAAGCCAGTGTCCTCATTCCTAGAGTTCATCGTACATGTGTACTTAGACGACACGTCATTAAAATTTGTTATATTCTTGGAAAACTGCGTAAAAGTAAACACCTACTCAAACAACTTTAAGTTCAAGGTCTCTCCTTCTTTGTATTTTCGATATTAAAGAACTTGTAGTTTAGTCATCATAATTCAGTTCAAATGATGTGTAAACAAAACACGTTATTGCTCGAAATTTCCGAGTTAAATGGACTTTGTTTTGTTTACTACGCAGTTACTGCGGGGATAGAAGAAAGAAATGGCTTATGAGTAGGAAGTGAATGACCCCTCCGAAAAGATGAATCTACGGGACAACTAATCTTTGGTTCGATTACGCTCGTGTCTATTGCGTGACTCAATAAATAACTATCCAGTTTTTATTTTTTATAAACATTATTATTGAAATAATTTTTTTTTATTTAACATAACTAACAAGAACTAGCATTATTATAGCTACAAAAAAGGGTTTTTGTAGCCTATTAAGACGTTAATTAAGTCGTTCACACCTCCCCCTTCCATACTTCCCCACCCCTACTTCCCCTAAATTTTCCTACTTCCCCAACCCTCACTTCAAATTTATCTTTCCCTCCCTTCCCTAACTTCTTCTGTATCTACTTCCTCCTCTCCTCACTTTCCCTACTTCCCTCCACATTTTCCCTTACTTTTCCTACCCCCTTATTTTCCATCCCTTCCCCTAGTTTCCCTCTCCTTATTCCACCTACTTCACCTCTCTCCCTTTCCCCTCACATCTCCTACTTCCCCTCCCTCCATTCCACCTCGCTTCTCCTACTTCCCCTCCCATCATTTCCTCTCACTTCCCCTTCTTGGAAAAATCTACGACGGACGGATGGACAAATGACCGAAATTATAAGGTCCGTCCATAAACTACGTCATCAATTTTAGGGGAGAGGGGGCGCGCAAAAATCTATGGTTTGTAACAGCGGAATGGGGGGATCTATAGTAGTAACATGAGGAACTTAGACAACATTTTGTTTGGTTAAATATTCTGCTATTTGGTAAAAATTTTAATTATTTTGTTGAAAATGTAACTATCCTATCTTTGAAAGTTGGTTTGTGACGTTACCGTTATCGTTACCGCTTGAGTAACCGTAAGGTGATTTCATCGACGGTGGGCTATCTGTGTTCTTTTGAACTCGAAATGTTTGTTTTCATAAGAAGCTTTTTGCCAGTATATGCACGTATACTCCGGTATATATACGATTCCTTTGACGCAGTTTTTTGAAAGAAGGCTTTCCATTCAGATTTTTAATATTTCATTCCTATTTTAAAAAATTCATTTCCGATTTAACGTTTTAGTCATTGTTCATTCACATTTCAAAATGTTTGAAAATTTCCCAATTTTGAGTGCCGTTTATATTTTAATTAAGGCTTTTGACATTTCGAAAAATTTGTGTTTGGATTTTGTATAATAAATTTTGTTAATTTGTTATTTAAAGCCCAACTTATTTCTGTTTAACTTTTCAGATGTACCATTTTTTTAATTTTCAGATGTACCAATTTTTTAATTTTCAGATTGATCAAGAAAGGTTTTATATCTATGCTCAAACTATCTGAAATAATTTCCATTAGTTAAGAATGATTTAAAAAATTAGTTTGTTAAGTTTTAAACAAATTATGGAACAGAAGTTCTTTTCGGGATTGGAAATGTTTAGCTCGATGAAATCTAGAATTTCGGTACGGAATGTGCGAGAAATGAAAGTTTTATCACTGTTACTTGAAAGAAGATGCTATTTGGCAATCTAAAAAAAATCACCGTTTGGCTATTTATCAACGAACAGGCTTAATTTTTTTCAAACTGAATAAACTAAGACTGCTTTTCCGGTGACTGTTTGATATGGAATTTAGCAAACTTGAAAGCATTATTAATTATTTAAACAATTTATATAAACGAATTCAGAATTTTTATATTTTTCAACAAATAAGCTCAATTAAAAAAAAAAAACTAAGAATGCTTTTCCGGTTCATAGATTTACAAGAATTATTAATTATTCAAGCAATTTCAATTGAAAAATTAAGAGTTTGGCTATTTTTCAACGAATAGGCTTAATTGTTTACAGAATGAGGTTAGAATATCTTTCCGATTACTTTTTTATAGAATGCTATGCAAATTTCAAAGAATTAATTATTATCTGAACAATTTTGATGAACAATTAAGAGTTTGAACATTTTTTAACGAATAGGCTCAATTTTTTTACGGAATCAATAAAAATTATTTTTCAAATAACTCTAAAACAAGCATACTCTATACTGTAATGAATTGAAAATTTCATCTGAGATTTACTCAATTTTTACAACTTATTCAAAATCAGGAGATTATATTGCAAAACGTTTGTGTTTTTTTTAACTTGAGACAACGAAATATCTCAAAAAATACGCATCCTACGGAAAAAATGTCTGGAATAAAGACTTTTTATTTCCAAGGAGGAAAAAAGATTAGTTAAAATTTACCCCACCCCACCCCCACAGGGGGGATGGGTGGGTTTTTTTTTTTTTTTTTCAAATGGCACCCCAATTTTTTATCACAGATTCAGATTCTCCTTTACGAAAGACGTAAGTTTTATCCGGAAAATTTGTTTCAATTCACGACAGATGGCGCTGCAATTGCGAAAAATGAAATTTTTGACACTACTTTTAGCTCTAGCCAGGAATAACGACGCAGACGTAGTAGTGTCAACAGTTTCGTTTTTCGCAATTGCAGCGCCATCTATCGCGAATCGAAACAAATTTTCCGAATGAAACTTACGTATTTCGTAAAGAAGAATCTGAATCTGTGATAAAAAATTGGGGTTGCCATTTGAAATTACAAAGTTACCCCCACCCCTGCCTCCTGTCAGGGTGGGCGTGGGGTAAATTTTAACAAATCTTTTTTCCCCCTCGAAAATAAAAAATTTTTATTCCAGACAATTTTTTTGTAGGATGCGTATTTTCTGAGATATTTCGTTGTCTCAAGTTTAAAAAAACACCCTGATACATGAGCCTTGCTTAAAAGATGATGCATAGGTGAAATTGTTTCCAAAAGGAAAAAATGAATATGAAAATTCCTCGTTCAAATTATAACTTCTAGTCCTATCTTTGGAAGTTGGTTTGTGTCGTTACCGTTATCGTTACCGCTTGAGTAACCATACGGCGATCTCATCGACGATGGGCGATCTGTGTTCATTTTAACTCGAGATGTTTGTTTTCACTTTTCATAAGAAGCTTAGTGGAAGTATATGCATGTATACTCCGGTATATATACGATTCCTTTGACGCATTTTTTTGGAAGAACATTCATTAACATTTCATTAACATTTTCAATATTTTATTCGTATTCTGAAAAATTCATCTCCGATTCAAGGTTTTAGTCATTGTTCATGCACATTTCAAAATGTTTGAAAATTTCCTAATTTTGAGTACCGTTTGTATTTTAATTAAAACTTTTGACTTTTCGGCAAATTTAGTTTTGGATTTTTTATAGTAAATTTTGTTAATTTTTTATTTAAAATCCAACTTTACATTTTTGTTTAACTTTTCAGATGTACCATTTTTTTAATTTTCAGATTAATCAAAAATTGATTTTGTAAATTGAATTATGAAAACTTATTACTAAAATATTTTATCATGCGATGTTGTAAGTTGAAAATCCTATACTGATTTTAAATTTCCTATTTCTAGAACAGATATCTCGGTTCCGCAGACAGTCATTCGGATCTCTTTTTCTTATTTCTCTTGAGGCACTGATTAGGTCAACACATTACAATGTTAGGCGTAATGAGAATTTACTTTTTTTCTGGAAATTCCAATATTAATTTATTATTTTTTTTTTTAATTTAGTAAAGCAGTATGCCCGAAGATTAAAACCAGGTAAGTTCTTTTAGGCCTGTTGCCTTGCAACATAGACTTATTGCGAAAGAACATCTATACCAGCAGTTTCCCAGAAACTTTTTTCTTCCGGGAATGGTCTGATTATTACGAAAACCCAAAAACATACTAAAGTAACAATTTAATTATCAGTTATACCAAAGATTAGGATTTCCTCTCAATTTACAACCAAACAAATAGAATTTTACCTTATATCATTTCAATTATACTCAAATGGACAAACATTGATTTTCTCTATCCAGAGTAGCCAGCCTGCCGCTGATGAATTTTTCATCCCTGGATCGAACTCCGGTATAAATTTCTCATTCAAGAAGTTACCAACCACTATTTGACCACCTCGAACATGGAACAGACGATTCTGGTCAAAACCTCAGCATCAGCCCTATCCAACTCCATGAAATGATATCCGTAAATATATACTTCCAATTGGTAGTACCAAAAAAAAACCGACAGAGAGCGCCACTACTGCCTCTACACAATTTAACAGTATCTGTTATGGACTCTTATTGAATAGTAATATTTAGAATTGAAATTACTTTTTATTGACAATAGTTAAGTGATGTGACATGTACAATATTGTTTCTAAATACTTAGTGGAAGTTTTTGCAAACTGAAAATGGTTGGACACAGGTGTTACCGAATTGTGATTCGGGGTACGATGTCCCTACTAAAGAAAAGTGCCATCATTTTTATAAACACTATGGCAAAAATTCAAATGTACCAAATTTTTAAATTTTGAGAGTACCGAATTTCCCAAATTTGAAATTCCAAAAATTTCAAAACTGTATTCCCTACAAATTTATTTATACATTTTATTTGTATTTGATTGCGAAAAAATAGAAAATTTCTAAATTTACTAAATTTGGCATTTTTAAATTTAGAAATTACTCAATTTACTAAATTTAAAATTCTAAAATTTCAAAACTGGATTCCGTACAAATTTATTGATAGATTTTATGTTTATCGGGTCTCAAACAAAAAGTAAAAAATTTCTAAATGTACCAAATTTGACATTTTTGAATTTAGAAATGACCAAATTTACCAAATTCGAAATTCTTAAATTTTTAAACTCGATTCCCTACAAAATTTATTCATAAACATTATGTGTATCTGGTTGCAAAAATACAAATATACCAAATTTTTGAATTTCGAATTTACCAAATTTGAAATTCTTAAATTTCAAAACAGGATTGCCTGCAAATTATTTATAGATTTTATGTTTATCTGGTTTAGAAAAAATACAAAATTTCTAAGTGTACCAAGTTTGACATTTTTGAATTTAAAAATCACCAAATTTACCAAATTCGAAATTCTAAAATTTCAAGACTGAATTACCAGCAAATTTGTTTATAAAAGCTATGTTTATCTACTTGAAAAAATTCAAGTGTAACAAATTTTTGAATGTTGAAATTACCAAATTTCCCAAATTTGAAATCCTAAAATTTCAAAAGTGTGATCTTGGCAAATTTTCTTTAAATATACCATATTTAGCAGATTTTAAATTCTAAATTTTAAAAATTAAATTTAAAAAAATTTAAAAACTAAAATAAAAGAATAAAAAATTTTTGATTGTACAAAATTTTACATTTTTGAACTTAGAAATTACCAAATCTATCAAATTCGAAATTCTAAAATTTAAAAACTGGATTTTCTACAAATTTATTCATAAACGCTATGTTTATCTGGTTGCAAAAACTCAAATGTACCAAATTTTTAAATTTCGAAATTACCAAATTTCCCAAATTTGAAATTCTAAAATTTCAAAAGTCTGATACACGCAATTCTAAAATTTCGAAAATGGGTTCTTTGCAAATTTTCTTTAAAACTACCAAATTTAACAAATTCTAAATTTTAAAAACTGTATTTTTTGCCAAATTACCAAATTTGACGAATTTGAAATTCTAAAATTTCAAAACTGGGTTCTTTGCCAAATAATGTATCTATTCTTAAATTATCAACTCGCCGAACTAAAAAAAAATAATAAAATTACTAAATTTACAAAAATGAAATTCGATGTTTATCTAGTGCCAAAAAAAAATAAATTTCGAAAATTTAGCAAGTTTTAAAAACTTCCTGGTACGACCAAAACTTTTTTTTCAACTTTTAAAATTTTCCAGTGAGTTTCCTTTCATTAAGAGAAAAATTACATGGGTACCAATTGTAAAAATTGAACTTTTAATTTTCAAACACCACCAAATTTCCCAAATTTGGAATTCCAAAATTTCAAAAGCCCGATCGTTGCAAATTTTCTTTAGAACTACCAAATTTAACAAATTCTAGATTTGAATAACTTTTTTGCCAATTTTTTTTTTTTTAATTTCTAAATTTATCAACCAAACTATAAATTTCGAAATTACAGAATTTACCACACATGCAATCTAAAATATCGAAAATGGGTTGTTTGTAAATTTTTATTTTGAAATTACCAGATTTGAGAAATTGGAAATTATAAAATTTCAAAACTGGGTCCTTTGCTAAATTTTTTATATATTCTAAATTTATCAAATCGTCAAACTAAACAAAAAATTAAATTACTAAATTTACTGAAATTAAATTCGATGCTTATCTGGTGGCGAAAAAATAAATTTCAAAAATTTCGCAAGTGTTAAAAACTTCCAGGTACCACCAAAACTTTTTAAAATTTCCATTTAGTTTCCATTCATCAAGAGAACAAAATTGCAGGGGTACCAATTTGGAAAATTGAACTTCTAATTTTTAAACCCCACCAATTTTGAAATTATATTTCAACGTGAATTATTCTGTCAGGTAATGACATTATTATTAATCATTAATAGTTCAATCTTTATAATACTTTGACAATGTGTGGAAAACCATATGTATTTTTAACTATTTTCTCTATCGCTATCACTATTTCCTCAGATTTTTTTCGTAAAAATTATTATTGAAAGTCTATGAATCTATTGTAATAGATTCAACATTTATTTTGCAGTGAAAAAAAAAACATTATTTTAGTTATTCACATTATTATCCCATAACAGATACTGTTAAACTGTGTAGAGGCAGTATTGGCGCTCTCTGTCGGATGTATTTGGTACTACCACTTGGAAGTATATAATTACGGATGCCATCCATGCAAAAGCTTATTGGAAGTCGGATAGCGCTGCTCAGTGGGTCGTGCAATATCCCTATTGCTGCTCGTCCCACTCCTTCATTTGTAGTTACGCCGATCCCAGCCGATCCATGCTTTAAAAAAAAGTGAAATTGATCGGCTAGATCGTGATCGATGTCTAGATTGATCATCTCTCCCCAATGTCACTTTTTCAACAGTTCACAATGTTCATACAAAATTAATGTCTTTCAATTAATTTCAATTTTCACTATACACTGATCGCAGTCAGAGTAAAATCGCGTATGGGGCTATCCCACTTCTGAACTAAAATACAAGTTTTTAATTGTTATAATATTTATTATTATTGACAAGCGTTAGAAAGGTTATAATAAGTGCAAAAGTTTGGTAATAGAAAGATATTGAAGAAGATATTGGTTTAAAAATTCCACTTATTTTGGTTGAATTTCAATTTTTTGTTTGAATTTTCATTCTTTTGGATTGTTAATTTGTCTTTTATATTGTTCGGTTGAAAATGAATCCGTTTTTGTTAAGAATTCAACCGTTCTGTTGAAAATTCATATCTTTTGGTTGAAAGATCAACTACTTGGTTCACAGCTTGACTACTTTTTAAAAAATTGCTAAAATTGATTCATAATTTTAGTTAAAAATTCATCTGTTCCACAGAAAATTCGTATTTTTGGCTTGAAAATTCAACAATTTGGTTGAAAATTCGTCTTTTTGGTTTAATTCAACAAGTTGGTTGGAAATTTAACTTTTTGATTGAAAATTAATTTTTTTAGTTAAAGATTCATAATTTTAGTTGAACATTCATTTGTTGTTGATAATTCAACTACTTGGTTGAAAATTAATTTTTTGATTGAAGTTTCATCATTTTAGTTGAAAATGGATGATTCTGAGTTAAAAATTCAATTATTTAGTTGAGATAGTATGTAATTATGATTAGAATGAATTTTTCGAAAAGTCATATTTTTCCGTTGAAAATTCAACTACTTGGTTGAAAGTTAATTCTTTTGGTTGAAGATTCATCATTTTAGTTAAAAATTCACTCTTCTGGTTAAAAATTCAATTATTTGGTCAAAATATATATTTTTTCAATCGTCTTTTCTGGTAGATAATTCATCTTTTTGGTATAAAACGCAACTGTTTTTTATAAAATTCATTCTTTAGTTGTTAAAAAATAACGTTTTGTAATAGGAATTTAACTGTTGCTTTTTTTACTAAAAATTTATTGATCCTTTTTAGTTTAAAAACATATGTTTGTATTTTTCAGAAAATTCACCATTTATGGTACAAAAGTCATTTTTCTCTGTTGGAAATTAACTTTTTTGTTAAAAATACAACTTTTTGGATTGAAAATTCAACTGTCGTCTAAAAAAGTCGTCTTTTTGGCTTTAAAAATCCAACTAATTTTGGTTGAATTTTGATTTTATTGTTTCGAAATTTCTTTCTTTTTTTTTATTAGAAATTTCTCTATTA
The DNA here is from genome assembly GCA_932178445.1 of Andricus quercusramuli. Lineage (NCBI taxonomy): Eukaryota > Metazoa > Arthropoda > Insecta > Hymenoptera > Cynipidae > Andricus > Andricus quercusramuli. The sequence goes on along the minus strand of CAKNXH010074562.1, from coordinate 1,842 downwards.
ATTCGGTTAGTTTAGTAATTTAGTTAGGTTAGTTTTGTTTAGTTTTGGGTTTGAAAATTCATCTATTTTGTTAGAAAATCTTTTTTGGTTAGAATCTCAACTGTTTTTTTTGAAAATACAATATATTATAATTTAAAATCTTCAAAATTAATAGTGTTTTTTAGTGAATTTAATATGCAGCATTTACATTAATTTAATTTAAAAAATTTACGCTTCTATTATTCCCTTATTTTCGTGAAAAAACGCCAAAAAATTGCTAAAAAAATAGCACAAAATTGGTGACGCAGTTTATGAACGACCCCTCATAATTTCGTTAGGAAGGGGAAGTAGGGGTAGGGGTATTAGGGGTAGGGGTAGTAGTGGAAGGGGTAGTAGAGACGTCAGGGTGAGTAGGAGAAGGGATGTAGCGAAGTGACATGAGGGGGTTAGAGGTAGTGAAGTGAGGAATGGAGAGGGGAAGTAAGTCAACAGAGGGGTGGAGTATTAGGGACGTGAGGGTGGGCAAGCGACATGAAGTAGAGAAAGAAAGTTAGAGTGGATATAAGATCAAGGAAATGCTGACGGGGAGGGGTATTAGAGGTGGTAGAAGTAGTTGAAGGCATAGGAAGTTAAGAGAGAAGTAAGGGCAGTGATATTATGGGAAGGGAGGGGTAGGATTAAGGGGGGTTAAGGGATTGGAAGTAGGTCAACTGGTATTAAGGAATTAAGTGCGAGTATGAAAGATGATCTAGGTAAGGGAAATGAGGGCGGGTAGCTGAGTGAAGTGCGGCATGTTGTGGGGAAGTAGTAAAACAGAGGGGAGGGGTATAAGCGCAGTAAGTGTAACTAGGAGTGAGGAAGTAAGAAAGGCAAGTGAGGAGAGAAGGGGAAAGGAAGTGCTAGATGGAGAGGGGTAGTAGAAATTGGAGTAGTAGGGAAGTCATAGGAAGTTAAGAGAGAAGTAAGGGCAGTGATAGTATGGGACGGGAGGGGTAGGATTAAGGGGGGTTAAGAGAGGGGATGTAGAGCGACTGGTAGTAGTGAAGTGAGTGTGAGTAGGGAAGAGGATATAGGTAAGGGAAATGAAGGATGGTGGGAAAGTGATGTGCGGCATGGTGTGGGGAAGTATGGAATCAGAGGGGAGGGGTATTGGGGCACTAAGTGTGACTAGGAGTTAGGAAGTAGAAAATACAAGTGAGGGAGTAAGGTAAAGGAAGTACTGTATGGAGAAGGGTAGTAGACACAGGAGAAGTAGTGGAAGGTTTGGGAAGTGAAGAGGAAAGTAAGGGAAAGAATAGTAATGGAAGAGTGGGGGAGTAAGAAGAGTAAGGCGGAATATGGACGGGGAGGGGAAGTGGGGGAAGTGAGAGGGAATGGTGGAGGAAATATATGGAAGCGGGAGATTTGAGCGAATTAAATAACGTCTTTAGTGGCACTCAATTAGCGCCGAGAATAGAGTTTGGTCTAATCTGAGGCTGAGTTTTTAAATAGGAAAGATGTAATTTATAAAATGAAAAAAATGAAGAATAAAAGGACCGGTGAAAAAGAGAAAGGAGAAGAGTGACGGATGGATTTACGACGAAGGCACGGAGATGAGCGAGTTAGGCAGTAAAACCTCTCGTGCACCAGTCTCGAAGGGAAAAGGGACGATAAAAGTTAATGAGATGAGATTGTGCAACGCTGGCACGCCACTAACTTAAAACTAACTCATGCCTTTGGTATTGAGAAAAATAATATTAAACAGCGTGACGAATTGAGGGTCAAACTCATAAATGCTTGGTTATTTTCGAGACTGTAAATAATTCTATCTACCTTACTTTTGGATAATGTTAAAAATTTGTCAATTTTCGAAAACAGAGGCTA
>CAKNXH010074561.1:0-12718 GCA_932178445.1 Andricus quercusramuli | reverse complement strand
TTTTTCTTATTTATTTTCTGTTAAGTAACGTAGCTGTAACTAGTTACTCGAAAAAAATAATTTATCCAACACTGGTGACTAGATATTTTTATTAATTATGATAAAAATATTACGGTTACAGCAGATTGCTCGCCTGATACTGTAAACTTTATTTATTATAATTTACGGCATACATAAATCCTCTGTTATACATCCCCTGGATTTACTGGCAACGTTTAACTCGAGGTTTAACTCCTCCTTATACATATCCGTGAGCAGTATCAGTTTAGAAACGAACTCCGGGTTGTAAACGTCAGTCAATGCCTAGGTCATCGTTAATTTAAAGCGCTCAAATCCCATAATAGCGGGTCCGTTTGTAACTCTTTATGTACCAAACATATAGGATGTATTTTCCAAGACTTCGCTCATAAATTCTTCTCTCTTTTATTATTTTCTTTCATTATTCGAAAAGTCATCCAGACGCGATATTCTCATTATGGTCCAGTAGCCAGGATGACTGATGCATGTGCTACGGTCTAAGCGTCATGAGCGGTCCATCCTAGGATCGACCCGTCACTTCGCAGTCTGCATAACTCACTTCGCAGTTTGCATAACTCACTTCGCAGTTTGCTAACTCACTTCGCAGTTTGCCTAACTCACTTCACAGTTTGACTAACTCACTTCGCAGTTTGCCTAACTCACTTTGGTCCAAGCGCGAATGTTGGTTCACGCGCTTCGCGCTCAATACTATATTTATTTCACGCTTCGCGCTCGATAATATATTCACCTCGCTGCGCGCTCGATCTTTGTACTTCTCCCACATTTGTACGACGACCTTCTACGATTAAAGGATAAATCATCCACAACTGTAATTTGGAGAATGTCAATTCTCTTTTGTTGAAACTCCTTCGGCTTTAGCGAATAATTATATCCAATGTATATTACATTTATTTCTGTATCACGGCCTGGAATTGGTTATTCAGATATCATAAAGTGAAGTACACATTTTATTTATCATGATTACTTCAATATTTGTTCCTCATTTTGCATTAAATTTTATCCTCAGCTAACCTGAAAATTTTATATCATTTCCATAAATGTTTATTATTACAATTCATATTAATTATTCGTGAATTAATCTTCCTCGTTGAAAATTCACAATTTCCGTAGAAAATTAAAATTTTTAGCGAAAAACTAATTCAATTTGTAGGAAACTTAAGAATTTTGTTGAAAACTCATTTATTGTTCGAAAATTCAATTGTTCTGTTGAAAATTCGTCTTTTTGGATTGAAAATTTGATCGAATGATTTATTTATTTGCTTAAAAATTAAACCATATCATTGACAATCGTTTTTTTGTCAAAAATTATTTCTTTTTGAATTAAAAATTTGAGTATTACAGTTGAAGATTCTTCATTTTAATTGAAAATTCATTCCTTGATAACAAATTCAACTATTTTGTTGAATATTCTATTTTTTGTACAAATTTATTTTTCAAATGAAATTGTAAGCATTTCATTTTGGTTGAAGATTGAACTTTTTTAGTTAGAAATCCAACTGTTATTTGGATGAAAATTTATATTTTTACGTTAAAAATTTAACTAGTTAGTTGATAGTTGAACTACTTTGTTGAAAATTTACTTTTCTGGTTCATGATTCTTGATTTCAGTTGAAAATAATTTTGGTGATTTAACTATTTTGTTGAAAATTATTTTTTTTAGGAAATTGAACTTTTTAGTTAAAAATTCCTCTCTTTGGTTAAAAATTTAATTATTTTGTCAAAAATTTGTTGTTTTTGGTTAAAGATTTATTTTTTAAATGTGGATTTAACTATTCCAGTCGAAGATTCATCATTTTAGTTGAAAATTCATCTCCTTGATTAAAAATCAATCCAGGTAACTTAGATTGATTTTCATCGGTGATCCAAATAGCTTTTAACCATTTTGTTGAAAATTTGTTGTGAATTTTTCCTGCAAATTAATTTTTGTTACCAGAAATTCAACTATTTCATTTTTTAATTAATCTCTTATGTTATATTTGGCCGATTACTGGTCAAATAATTTTCTAGAGAAACGAGAAAAAAATCTGCTTCGGCCCGGATTTGAACCGAGAAAATGACTAACGAGTGGAGCCTTAACCAATTACGCCACCGGGGCCACAGCGTTCCCGTTTCAATTCCGGGCCGAGGCAGATTTTTTCTCGTTTCTCCATAAAATTATTTGACCGGTAATAGCCAAAATATAACTTAAAAAAATAGATCTGCTTGAGTTAAAAATTAATGTATTTTGTTGAAAATTCATTTTTTGGTTGAAAATTCATTTTTTGGTTGAAAATTCTTCTGTTTGGATTAAAAATTGTATTCAACTATTTTGGTAGCTTTATTCTTTTGGTGGAAATTTAAATAGATTCTTGAAAATACATTTTTTTGTTTGATTGAAAATTAATTTTTCAAATGAAGATTTAACTATTACATTCTTATTTGAAAACGTATCTTTTTTAGTTGAAAATTCAATTACTTGGTTGAAAATTCATTTTTCTCTTTGATGATTCTGGATTTTAGTTGAAAATGGTTTGGTTTAAAATTTAGCTATTTTTTTGAAAATTAATTTTTTGGTTAAAAGTTAATTTTTTGAACTAAAAATTTAACTATTTTATTTTGGGTGAAAATTCATCCTTTTTTGGTAGAAAATCAAAATTCTTGTTCGAAATTTCATCGTTTGAATTAAAAATTAAATTAATCATCTTACTCAAAAATTCATCTTTTTTGTTGAAAATTGAACTATTTTGCTGAAAAATTCAACTACTTTATCAAAAATTCGTTTCTATATTTGGTTGGTAATTAATTTTTTCAAGTCATAGTTTTAATATTCCATTCTTGGTTGTAAATTTATGTATTTTGTTAAAAATGTTTTTTTTTAGAAAATAATTCTTCTCGGTTTCAAAATTCAACTGCTTATTTAAAAATTGAACTACATCTTTAAGAATTCAATTTATTGGTTGAAAATATAACTATTCTGTTGAAAACTTAACTAATTGATTTTCATTTGAATTACTTAGTTAAAAATTCATTTTTTATTAAAGTATTACCTATTTTATTTTTTCCGTAAAAATATATCTAATAACCATCCGCAGAAAAAATGAAAAATCAAGAGATATTTTTCTTTTTGGTTCTAAAATAATCATTGGGTATCACAAAAATAATGTTAGAAAAAAGGGAGGGGGAAAGCCCTTTTGGGTTTAATTTATTTCTCCAAATATTTGTTCAAAGGTAGTGTCTATACGTCTGCAAAAGAGAAGAAGAAGTTGGAAAAGGGAAGGGGGGACTGGAAAAAGGAAGGGGGCACCTTCCCTTTTCCAGCTCCTCCTACCCTTTTCCAGCTTCCCCTTCCCCTTTCCAGTTCCTTACGTTCAGATTCGACCACTTTATAAACGGACGGACCTGGAAAGGGAAAGCTGAAAAAGGGATGGAGGAGCTGGAAAAGGGAAGGTGCCCCCTTCCCTTTTTCGGTATCCGGACTCGGCCTTATTAAAATTAATATTATTTTTCAATGAGTTTAAAATGTTTGTCACAATTTTGAAGAGAGCAAAAAAAGTGGAAATAAAATAGCATTTGCTATGTCATGTTGACAGAAGCCAGTGTCCTCATTCCTAGAGTTCATCGTACATGTGTACTTAGACGACACGTCATTAAAATTTGTTATATTCTTGGAAAACTGCGTAAAAGTAAACACCTACTCAAACAACTTTAAGTTCAAGGTCTCTCCTTCTTTGTATTTTCGATATTAAAGAACTTGTAGTTTAGTCATCATAATTCAGTTCAAATGATGTGTAAACAAAACACGTTATTGCTCGAAATTTCCGAGTTAAATGGACTTTGTTTTGTTTACTACGCAGTTACTGCGGGGATAGAAGAAAGAAATGGCTTATGAGTAGGAAGTGAATGACCCCTCCGAAAAGATGAATCTACGGGACAACTAATCTTTGGTTCGATTACGCTCGTGTCTATTGCGTGACTCAATAAATAACTATCCAGTTTTTATTTTTTATAAACATTATTATTGAAATAATTTTTTTTTATTTAACATAACTAACAAGAACTAGCATTATTATAGCTACAAAAAAGGGTTTTTGTAGCCTATTAAGACGTTAATTAAGTCGTTCACACCTCCCCCTTCCATACTTCCCCACCCCTACTTCCCCTAAATTTTCCTACTTCCCCAACCCTCACTTCAAATTTATCTTTCCCTCCCTTCCCTAACTTCTTCTGTATCTATTTCCTCCTCTCCTCACTTTCCCTACTTCCCTCCACATGTTCTCTTACATATCCTACCCCCTCATTTTCCATCCCTTCCCCTAGTTCACCTCTCCTTATTCCACCTACTTCATCTCCATCCCTTTCCCCTCACATCTCCTACTTCTCCCTCCATTCCACTTCGCTTCTCCTACTTCCCCTCCCATCATTTCCCCTCACTTCCCCTTCTTGGAGAAATCTACGACGGACGGATGGACAACTGACGAAAACTATAAGGGCCGTCTGTAAACTACGTTACCAATTTGAGGGGGAGGGGGTCGCGACAAAATCTACGGTTTGTAACAGAGGAATGGGGGGACCGTTTTGTTTTTAAAAACATTCTGCTATTTGGTTGAAATTTTAATTATTTTGTTGAAAGTGTATCTATTTTCCTATCTTTGAAAGTTGGTTTGAGTCGTTACCGTTATCGTTACCGCTTGAGTAACCATGAGGTGATTTCATCGACGATGGGCGATCTGTGTTTTGAACTCGAGATGTTTATTTTCATAAGAAGCTTAATGGACGTATATGCACGTATATCCGGTATATAAAAAATTCCTTTGACGCATTTTTTTTAAAAAAGGCTTTTTATTAACATTTTTAATATTTCATTCCTATTTTAAAAAATTCATTTCCGATTTAACGTTTTAGTGATTGTTCATTCACATTTCAAAATGTTTGAAAATTTCCCAATTTTGAGTGCCGTTTATATTTTAATTAAGGCTTTTGACATTTCGAAAAATTTGTGTTTGGATTTTGTATAATAAATTTTGTTAATTTGTTATTTAAAACCCAACTTATTTTTGTTTAACTTTTCAGATTTACCATTTTTTTAATTTTCAGATTGATCAAGAAACATTTTATATCTATGCTCAAACTATCTGAAATAATTTCCATTAGTTAAGAATGATTTAAAAAATTAATTTGTTAAGTTTTAAACAAATTATGGAACAAAAGTTCTTTTCGGGATTGGAAATGTTTAGCTCGATGAAATCTAGAATTTCGGTATGGAATGTGCGAGAAATGAAAGTTTTATCACTGTTACTTAAAAGAAGATGCTATTTGGCAATTTGAAAAAAAATCACCGTTTGGCTATTTATCAACGAACAGGCTTAATTTCTTTCTAACTGAATAAACTAAGAATGCTTTTCCGGTGATTGTTTGATATGGACTTTAGCAAATTTGAAAACATTAGTAATTATTTAAACAATTTATATAAACAAATTCAGAATTTTTCTATTTCTCAACAAATAGGCTCAATTAAAAAAAATAAACTAAGAATGCTTTTCCGGTTCATAGATTTACAAGAATTATTCATTATTCAAGCAATTTCGATTGAAAAATTAAGAGTTTGGCTATTTTTCAACGAATAGGCTTAATTGTTTACAGAATGAAGTTAGAATATCTTTCCGATTACTTTTTTATAGAATGCTATGCAAATTTCAAAGAATGAATTATTATCTGAACAATTTTGATGAACAATTAAGAGTTTGAACATTTTTTAACGAATAGGCTCAATTTTTTTACGGAATCAATAAAAATTATTTTTCAAATAACTCTAAAACAAGCATACTCTATACTGTAATGAATTGAAAATTTCATCTGAGATTTACTCAATTTTTACAACTTATTCAAAATCAGGAGATTATATTGCAAAACGTTTGTGTTTTTTTTAACTTGAGACAACGAAATATCTCAAAAAATACGCATCCTACGGAAAAAATGTCTGGAATAAAGACTTTTTATTTCCAAGGAGGAAAAAAGATTAGTTAAAATTTACCCCACCCCACCCCCACAGGGGGGATGGGTGGGTTTTTTTTTTTTTTTTTCAAATGGCACCCCAATTTTTTATCACAGATTCAGATTCTCCTTTACGAAAGACGTAAGTTTTATCCGGAAAATTTGTTTCAATTCACGACAGATGGCGCTGCAATTGCGAAAAATGAAATTTTTGACACTACTTTTAGCTCTAGCCAGGAATAACGACGCAGACGTAGTAGTGTCAACAGTTTCGTTTTTCGCAATTGCAGCGCCATCTATCGCGAATCGAAACAAATTTTCCGAATGAAACTTACGTATTTCGTAAAGAAGAATCTGAATCTGTGATAAAAAATTGGGGTTGCCATTTGAAATTACAAAGTTACCCCCACCCCTGCCTCCTGTCAGGGTGGGCGTGGGGTAAATTTTAACAAATCTTTTTTCCCCCTCGAAAATAAAAAATTTTTATTCCAGACAATTTTTTTGTAGGATGCGTATTTTCTGAGATATTTCGTTGTCTCAAGTTTAAAAAAACACCCTGATACATGAGCCTTGCTTAAAAGATGATGGATAGGTGAAATTGTTTCCAAAAGGAAAAAATGAATATGAAAATTCCTCGTTCAAATTATAACTTCTAGTCCTATCTTTGGAAGTTGGTTTGTGTCGTTACCGTTATCGTTACCGCTTGAGTAACCATACGGCGATCTCATCGACGATGGGCGATCTGTGTTCATTTTAACTCGAGATGTTTGTTTTCACTTTTCATAAGAAGCTTAGTGGAAGTATATGCATGTATACTCCGGTATATATACGATTCCTTTGACGCATTTTTTTGGAAGAACATTCATTAACATTTCATTAACATTTTCAATATTTTATTCGTATTCTGAAAAATTCATCTCCGATTCAAGGTTTTAGTCATTGTTCATGCACATTTCAAAATGTTTGAAAATTTCCTAATTTTGAGTACCGTTTGTATTTTAATTAAAACTTTTGACTTTTCGGCAAATTTAGTTTTGGATTTTTTATAGTAAATTTTGTTAATTTTTTATTTAAAATCCAACTTTACATTTTTGTTTAACTTTTCAGATGTACCATTTTTTTAATTTTCAGATTAATCAAAAATTGATTTTGTAAATTTAATTATGAAAACTTATTACTAAAACATTTTATCATGCGATGTTGTAAGTTGAGAATCCTATACTGATTTTAAATTTGCTACTTCTAAAACAGATATCTCTGTTCCGCAGACAGTCATTCGGATCTCTTTTTCTTATTTCTCTTGAGGCACTGATTAGGTCAACACATTACAATGTTAGGCGTAATGAGAATTTACTTTTTTTCTGGAAATTCCAATATTAATTTATTATTTTTTTTTTTAATTTAGTAAAGCAGTATGCCCGAAGATTAAAACCAGGTAAGTTCTTTTAGGCCTGTTGCCTTGCAACATAGACTTATTGCGAAAGAACATCTATACCAGCAGTTTCCCAGAAACTTTTTTCTTCCGGGAATGGTCTGATTATTACGAAAACCCAAAAACATACTAAAGTAACAATTTAATTATCAGTTATACCAAAGATTAGGATTTCCTCTCAATTTACAACCAAACAAATAGAATTTTACCTTATATCATTTCAATTATACTCAAATGGACAAACATTGATTTTCTCTATCCAGAGTAGCCAGCCTGCCGCTGATGAATTTTTCATCCCTGGATCGAACTCCGGTATAAATTTCTCATTCAAGAAGTTACCAACCACTATTTGACCACCTCGAACATGGAACAGACGATTCTGGTCAAAACCTCAGCATCAGCCCTATCCAACTCCATGAAATGATATCCGTAAATATATACTTCCAATTGGTAGTACCAAAAAAAAACCGACAGAGAGCGCCACTACTGCCTCTACACAATTTAACAGTATCTGTTATGGACTCTTATTGAATAGTAATATTTAGAATTGAAATTACTTTTTATTGACAATAGTTAAGTGATGTGACATGTACAATATTGTTTCTAAATACTTAGTGGAAGTTTTTGCAAACTGAAAATGGTTGGACACAGGTGTTACCGAATTGTGATTCGGGGTACGATGTCCCTACTAAAGAAAAGTGCCATCATTTTTATAAACACTATGGCAAAAATTCAAATGTACCAAATTTTTAAATTTTGAGAGTACCGAATTTCCCAAATTTGAAATTCCAAAAATTTCAAAACTGTATTCCCTACAAATTTATTTATACATTTTATTTGTATTTGATTGCGAAAAAATAGAAAATTTCTAAATTTACTAAATTTGGCATTTTTAAATTTAGAAATTACTCAATTTACTAAATTTAAAATTCTAAAATTTCAAAACTGGATTCCGTACAAATTTATTGATAGATTTTATGTTTATCGGGTCTCAAACAAAAAGTAAAAAATTTCTAAATGTACCAAATTTGACATTTTTGAATTTAGAAATGACCAAATTTACCAAATTCGAAATTCTTAAATTTTTAAACTCGATTCCCTACAAAATTTATTCATAAACATTATGTGTATCTGGTTGCAAAAATACAAATATACCAAATTTTTGAATTTCGAATTTACCAAATTTGAAATTCTTAAATTTCAAAACAGGATTGCCTGCAAATTATTTATAGATTTTATGTTTATCTGGTTTAGAAAAAATACAAAATTTCTAAGTGTACCAAGTTTGACATTTTTGAATTTAAAAATCACCAAATTTACCAAATTCGAAATTCTAAAATTTCAAGACTGAATTCCCAGCAACTTTATTTATAAAAGCTATGTTTATCTACTTAAAAAAATTCAAGTGTACCAAATTTTTGAATGTTGAAATTACCAAATTTCCCAAATTTGAAATCCTAAAATTTCAAAAGTGTGATCTTGGCAAATTTTCTTTAAATATACCATATTTAGCAGATTTTAAATTCTAAATTTTAAAAATTAAATTTAAAAAAATTTAAAAACTAAAATAAAAGAATAAAAAATTTTTGATTGTACAAAATTTTACATTTTTGAACTTAGAAATTACCAAATCTATCAAATTCGAAATTCTAAAATTTAAAAACTGGATTTTCTACAAATTTATTCATAAACGCTATGTTTATCTGGTTGCAAAAACTCAAATGTACCAAATTTTTAAATTTCGAAATTACCAAATTTCCCAAATTTGAAATTCTAAAATTTCAAAAGTCTGATACACGCAATTCTAAAATTTCGAAAATGGGTTCTTTGCAAATTTTCTTTAAAACTACCAAATTTAACAAATTCTAAATTTTAAAAACTGTATTTTTTGCCAAATTACCAAATTTGACGAATTTGAAATTCTAAAATTTCAAAACTGGGTTCTTTGCCAAATAATGTATCTATTCTTAAATTATCAACTCGCCGAACTAAAAAAAAATAATAAAATTACTAAATTTACAAAAATGAAATTCGATGTTTATCTAGTGCCAAAAAAAAATAAATTTCGAAAATTTAGCAAGTTTTAAAAACTTCCTGGTACGACCAAAACTTTTTTTTCAACTTTTAAAATTTTCCAGTGAGTTTCCTTTCATTAAGAGAAAAATTACATGGGTACCAATTGTAAAAATTGAACTTTTAATTTTCAAACACCACCAAATTTCCCAAATTTGGAATTCCAAAATTTCAAAAGCCCGATCGTTGCAAATTTTCTTTAGAACTACCAAATTTAACAAATTCTAGATTTGAATAACTTTTTTGCCAATTTTTTTTTTTTTAATTTCTAAATTTATCAACCAAACTATAAATTTCGAAATTACAGAATTTACCACACATGCAATCTAAAATATCGAAAATGGGTTGTTTGTAAATTTTTATTTTGAAATTACCAGATTTGAGAAATTGGAAATTATAAAATTTCAAAACTGGGTCCTTTGCTAAATTTTTTATATATTCTAAATTTATCAAATCGTCAAACTAAACAAAAAATTAAATTACTAAATTTACTGAAATTAAATTCGATGCTTATCTGGTGGCGAAAAAATAAATTTCAAAAATTTCGCAAGTGTTAAAAACTTCCAGGTACCACCAAAACTTTTTAAAATTTCCATTTAGTTTCCATTCATCAAGAGAACAAAATTGCAGGGGTACCAATTTGGAAAATTGAACTTCTAATTTTTAAACCCCACCAATTTTGAAATTATATTTCAACGTGAATTATTCTGTCAGGTAATGACATTATTATTAATCATTAATAGTTCAATCTTTATAATACTTTGACAATGTGTGGAAAACCATATGTATTTTTAACTATTTTCTCTATCGCTATCACTATTTCCTCAGATTTTTTTCGTAAAAATTATTATTGAAAGTCTATGAATCTATTGTAATAGATTCAACATTTATTTTGCAGTGAAAAAAAAACATTATTTTAGTTATTCACATTATTATCCCATAACAGATACTGTTAAACTGTGTAGAGGCAGTAGTGGCGCTCTCTGTCAGATGTTTTTGGTACTACCACTTGGAAGTATATAATTACGGATGCCATCCATGCAAAAGCTTATTGGAAGTCGGATAGCGCTGCTCAGTGGGTCGTGCAATATCCGCATTGCTGCTCGTCCCACTCCTTCATTTGTAGTTACGCCGATCCCAGCCGATCCCAGCCGATCCATGCTTTAACAAAAAGTGAAACTGATCGGCTAGATCGTGATCGATGTCTAGATTGATCATCTCTCCCCAATGTCACTTTTTCAACAGTTCACAATGTTCATACAAAATTAATGTCTTTCAATTAATTTCAATTTTCACTATACACTGATCGCAGTCAGAGTAAAATCGCGTATGGGGCTATCCCACTTCTGAACTAAAATACAAGTTTTTAATTGTTATAATATTTATTATTATTGATAAGCGTTAGAAAGGTTATAATAAGTGCAAAAGTTTGGTAATAGAAAGATATTGAAGAAGATATTGGTTTAAAAATTCCACTTATTTTGGTTGAATTTCAATTTTTTGTTTGAATTTTCATTCTTTTGGATTGTTAATTTGTCTTTTATATTGTTCGGTTGAAAATGAATCCGTTTTTGTTAAGAATTCAACCGTTCTGTTGAAAATTCGTATCTTTTGGTTGAAAGATCAACTACTTGGTTCACAGCTTGACTACTTTTTAAAAAATTGCTAAAATTGATTCATAATTTTAGTTAAAAATTCATCTGTTCCACAGAAAATTCGTATTTTTGGCTTGAAAATTCAACAATTTGGTTGAAAATTCGTCTTTTTGGTTTAATTCAACAAGTTGGTTGGAAATTTAACTTTTTGATTGAAAATTAATTTTTTTAGTTAAAGATTCATAATTTTAGTTGAACATTCATTTGTTGTTGATAATTCAACTACTTGGTTGAAAATTAATTTTTTGATTGAAGTTTCATCATTTTAGTTGAAAATGGATGATTCTGAGTTAAAAATTCAATTATTTAGTTGAGATAGTATGTAATTATGATTAGAATGAATTTTTCGAAAAGTCATATTTTTCCGTTGAAAATTCAACTACTTGGTTGAAAGTTAATTCTTTTGGTTGAAGATTCATCATTTTAGTTAAAAATTCACTCTTCTGGTTAAAAATTCAATTATTTGGTCAAAATATATATTTTTTCAATCGTCTTTTCTGGTAGATAATTCATCTTTTTGGTATAAAACGCAACTGTTTTTTATAAAATTCATTCTTTAGTTGTTAAAAAATAACGTTTTGTAATAGGAATTTAACTGTTGCTTTTTTTACTAAAAATTTATTGATCCTTTTTAGTTTAAAAACATATGTTTGTATTTTTCAGAAAATTCACCATTTATGGTACAAAAGTCATTTTTCTCTGTTGGAAATTAACTTTTTTGTTAAAAATACAACTTTTTGGATTGAAAATTCAACTGTCGTCTAAAAAAGTCGTCTTTTTGGCTTTAAAAATCCAACTAATTTTGGTTGAATTTTGATTTTATTGTTTCGAAATTTCTTTCTTTTTTTTTATTAGAAATTTCTCTATTAATTCGGTTAGTTTAGTAATTTAGTTAGGTTAGTTTTGTTTAGTTTTGGGTTTGAAAATTCATCTATTTTGTTAGAAAATCTTTTTTGGTTAGAATCTCAACTGTTTTTTTTGAAAATACAATATATTATAATTTAAAATCTTCAAAATTAATAGTGTTTTTTAGTGAATTTAATATGCAGCATTTACATTAATTTAATTTAAAAAATTTACGCTTCTATTATTCCCTTATTTTCGTGAAAAAACGCCAAAAAATTGCTAAAAAAATAGCACAAAATTGGTGACGCAGTTTATGAACGACCCCTCATAATTTCGTTAGGAAGGGGAAGTAGGGGTAGGGGTATTAGGGGTAGGGGTAGTAGTGGAAGGGGTAGTAGAGACGTCAGGGTGAGTAGGAGAAGGGATGTAGCGAAGTGACATGAGGGGGTTAGAGGTAGTGAAGTGAGGAATGGAGAGGGGAAGTAAGTCAACAAAGGGTGGGGTATTAGGGACGTGAGGGTGGGCAAGCTACATGAAGTAGAGAAAGAAAGTTAGAGCGGGTATAGGATTAAGGAAATGCTGCATGGGGAGGGGTATTAGAGGTGTGAGAAGTAGGGGAAGGCATAGGAAGTTAAGAGAGAAGTAAGGGCAGTGATAGTATTGGAAGGGAGGGGTAGGATAAAGGGGGGTTAAGGGATGGGAA
>CAKNXH010074560.1:0-17022 GCA_932178445.1 Andricus quercusramuli | reverse complement strand
GAAAAAAAATTAATTATTCTCATCCACTATGCAAGTAAAATGGGAAACAGAATCTGGAACATTTTAAGACAATTTCTTTTAATTTTGCCAGCTTTTAAACAATTTAAATAAAACTTAATTGTTTTAAAAGATATTTCAAAGTTTTAGAAGTTTTGAAAAGATTAAAAAATAATTCAAATCTTGCGAAATATTTTTAAAAATGCCAAACAAAATGTAGATGTTTGAAGATTTCGACAAAAAATTCCGAAGCTTTTTAAAGAGTTTATAGGTTTCAAGGTAATAAAAAATGTTCTTAGGATTCCTAGGAAAAATTGAACTAGTTTTTTATTTAAAAAGATTAAATAAGAAAAAACTTGACACAATCACGTTCTTTTATTAATGTTTATCGAATTTTAGAATATAAATATTTTGACAAATAGTATCGAAGAAATCGCTTCTTTATTTCAGAGGAGGAAAAACATCAGTATTAAAAAAAATGTTGCTTCTCATAAAGGAACTTTAACTTTGAATTAAGAAAACGAAGTTTTTATAACATCTTGAATACTTTAGAACATAATATACGGATTCTAAGTAATATTTTTTGAAGTATACAACATTTTTAAAGCGCAATTTTAATGGGATAAAGTTTATTTTTTGAACCAAGGGTCAATATTCATATTCCTCGAGTCTTGAAAATGCCAAAATCAGGCATAACTCATTTTTTCAAAAAATGGAATTATCATGTTTTGTCCGCTTATTCCTCAAATTTAAACATAACTTTTCTCTGGGGGAATCAAATGTAACATTTGAAAATATGCATTTTTGTGTGTTTCAAGTCTCTCTTATGACAAAGCATATCCACAGATGTTCACAGTTTAAACAATTATTCCAGGAAAACATCTTTCTATTTTTCTAACGTTAGCTTTGTCACGGCTTCAAATCATGATAATTTCCTCATTCTTCACCAACTCTTCCTTTATAAATTGCTATGGCGCCAATTAAACAAACATTCCACATACGACAAGTATTTAGTATAAAAAGGCATCTTCTCAGATTCAGGTGATATACCTATGGTTCACCATCGCTAGGAAGTAGATATTAAACGACTTTGTTCAGTGACATTTTTACGGTTTTTTGAAACAACGTCTTACTCATTCAATCATGACGCACGTCATGAATAAGATACATGCTATTTTCTGCTTTTTGGCTTTCTGTGCCTTTCAAGTAAGTAACCCAATTTTTTGTTAATTATAAAAATGAAAAATACAGCTGCGAAGTACTGCGGACGTATTCACTAAGAGTGTATTTATTTGTCCTCATTCTATGAGCATTTTGCTTCCTCATAAGTATCAAAAAAAATTGCTTCCTCATAGAGGGAGGTTTTCCCTAAGAAAAGAAAAAAAATTGATACTTTCAATATTTTTCAAGCTTATGTTTCTGTTTTTCCGAAAATTTTATTTTCATAAAATCAGAGGGTCCACCAAAATGTCAATTGACGTATTTTGTTACAATGAAGAGCTTTTTAACCCACGGTAGTTTTATATTTCAAATTAAAACCTCATAGAAACAATGTAACTTTTCTTAAAACTTTCTGAGTAGCTATTGCTATCAAATCCAGTACTGTTATATTCCCAATATAAAAAAAATCTTCTTATAAACAAGGAAACTAATTTTGTTGAAAATTTTAAAAACGATATTGGTAGGTTATGGCCCGTGCAGAAATCGCCATATATATTACCGATTACCGACTAGGGCCTGATCCGATGTGTACTATCTGGTCCTGATAGGAAGAATTCTGTGGCCCTGACTCGTACCAGACCGGGCTATGTACTGTGACGTCAAATAGCCTCTTCGCAGCGCCATCTTCAGCCATATGCGCTAGATGTAATATAATCACGAACATAACCTTAATTTTTGTTTTCCTTCGTGGTGTTGTGTTGCAAATATTCTGGGAGTGTTCGACCGTATAATATATTCTTAAGACATTAATAATAAATGCCGAAATTGAGGAGCACACCGCGAGTTCGCAAACATCGTGCCATCAGCAAAATTCCGTATTTACGCGATGAAAACGAAAGCAACGGAGGTAAGTCTTTTATGGTATTACATTTTTTATGGTATTATTACATTTTGTGATTTATTTAATTGTATTGTACTGGATCCAAGTTCTAACCTAAACATTCGATTTGCTCAGTTTAGTAAAAAAATTATTATTTGATATTTTTTCGCTCGGTAGCGTTTTTTTGTAAAACAAGTAGTTGCAATTTTGAGGTTATATTTTGGATTCTACGTTTAAAGTTATGCATGTTATCGCTCCAGTGACGGGGTAAGGGATAATAGTTGTGGATTGAAATGAAGAAATGTAATTTTGACAACTTCAATGCAACCGAAGAGAAACTGCTGTCCCACATGAGCAACGTCTTCTGGAATGCAAAAGACTGGGACGGTAATCGGAAGCAGAGGTCCAAATAACCATTTTTAATTATTTTTAAGGTGTAGTTAAAATAAAGCTCAATCCTATTAATTTGGCTCTTCATTTAATATTCTGTTATAATTATTTTGAAGGATTTTAATTCCTACTAGAAAAGTAAATAATGTAGCTAGACTCGGGTAAATAATGGGGGCCAGACCGGGGACAGGTCGGGCGTTTGATCGGGCCCCTAGACATGGCTCCGAGGTGGCGACGTGTTTCATGATGAGTCTGGCCCTGACTCGATTTCCCTACCAGGGCCCGATATGAACGAGTCTGGGCCCGTTCGGGGCCACGGCGAAATTTCTGCACGGGGGTAGATCATGAAAAGTTCCTTATTTTGGCAATCGATGCATCTCAAAGACGCGAACAAATATATTATGTACATTATAGTTGTTTTCCCAATATTAAAAAAGTTTTCTTCATATAAACTAGGTAAAAATTTTCTTTTTAAATTTCTAAACGCAAGAAAACACTACTTCTAAATGGTCGATTTACCTCAAAATTCTATCAGACCTGGCTATCAATCTGAGCTACACTTCATCCAAATTTCATGATCGCAGCTCTTTTACTTTTCGAGATCTGGTAGACAGAAGAAAGTTACATACACAGACATTTTTTAGATTTTGATTTTCGAGCTCCTGGGGTCGAATTATATCAAAATGTCAAAAAAAGTATATTTGAACATTTAGGACATTACAAAACTCCCTCTATGAGGGAGCGATTCATTTACATAATATTTAATATTGAGTATCACCAATTTAAATTCATTATTTACATCTATATATTAGGGACCATTTATAAATTATGCAACACATTTTTTCCAATTTTTTCCTTGAAATATTTGAAGTTCTATGAAATCCCTTGAGGCCCTTGAAACTTCATTAAAATACCGTTTTGAGAGACTTTGAAAATCCTTTAGAATTACTAAAATTTAAGGGAATCTGATAAAATCCCGTGAAATCCGTTGAAATTCCTTGAAACATCTTTGAAATACATGTATTTTTCCGTCGCTAGTGAATAGGCTACCCAGATATATGTACTTGTCGACTTGTTCTAATCTGTGATCATTTAGGACAATGTTGCAAATTGTTTTCTCACTTTCTCCCTCAAAAACCATGATTTTTGTTTTATTTACGTTAATTTTGATGTCCATGTTCTTCATGCTTGTATTAAGTTTATTCAACATTCTTTGCAAGTCCTCGATTGATTCTGCCATGACAATTTTGTCACCTGCGAAAGCTAACGCACCCTCACTTTTAAAATTCTTTAAAATTACTGAAACCCTCGAAAATCTAATAAAATCCCGTGAAATGCGTTACACTTCTTGAAAATCCTTGGGAATAATTGGAAATCCTCTGAAATCACTTGGAATCTTTTTGAATATACTTAGCTTGACTGATAAAGTTAGAAATATTGAAGGATTTTGCGGGTAGCAGTAATTTAAAAAATTGTGAAAAAGCTTCGTTTTTGTGGGAAATTTTTCACAGAATTATGTAAAGAAAAATCAAAATACTAATGTAATTATCCCGATATGATGTCTTTATAACCTTATTACAATCTTTTATTGTAAAATCACTAAGATTAACGTTATGTACTAGAATTTTGGTTTCATGGATATCCTATAAGGTTGATTTGTTAAAAATTGTAATATATTAAATATATTTGAGAAATATTTTGTTATTCTATTTGGAAGGCATTTAAAAACGTATATGGCTTGGATGTGAATACTTGAAAAATATATAAAATAACACAAATGCACTTTCTGTACGTTGAAGAAAAAAGACGATGAGATTAACTTTTGATTTTTGTCAGTTTAGCGTGAAGCTCCACTTTTAATTTTCTAAAACCAAATGAATATATTTATATTTATTTATATTGAATATATTAAAAATTAAACAGTGGAAGCTAAAATATAATATTTTCGTGCAATTTTATCATTACTTTGTATCTTTAAAGACAGTCTTCGCAGACAAGTTAGCCAACGATATTCAATTTTCAAGTATCCATTCCATTGATGCAATTAACCAACTCTATGGAAAAGTAGCCGAAGAACTTCATCCTCCAGACTTTAAAGAAATGACGCATGATGAAATGTTATTCAGATGTGATGCAACTGAAGCTGGTGACAAATGGGGAAACAGTTATGAAACCAAAAAAGGAAAATGTCAACAGTGTTATGATAATGTCAAAAATGCTAAGGAAATTAAGGTAGTTAAAAAAATATTATTTATAATCTATTTCCAACACAATATGTGCTCTTTTCTAATCCAGTTTCTTATATATTTTTTATTTAATGGCATACCAAAAAACAGTTACGAAACAAGTTTCACATTAAATGTAACATGAAAAAACATCGGTCGTTGCCTTAGTCTATTGAAAATACTGCATTGCAGAAGAAAATTTAATAAAAATCGCTCAATAGTAATGGTTATAACTTTGTTTATTTGGGATTATTAAACTCAAACTTATTGAGTTAGAAAAGTCTATAAATTCATCAAAAATAGTTTTAATTTTTGAATATTTTTATTCATGTTTGATGTATCGTAAAGATGATTTTTGACATTCTAGTGCATAAGAAAATAGTTCTCAAACTTATAGCAATGAAGAGCATACAAGAAATATTTAAGAGATCAATAATGGAGTTTATTTATACAGGAAAGTTTAATGCAGATATAAAAAATTATAATTTATTGTTCAAAGACTGCGGAAAACTGCTGCAAAAAACTGGCTGAGGAATTTAAAAACGATACAAAATTATATGAGGATCATACTAAGAAGTGTCTTGCAGCATTAGCTGAAAAATGCACTAAATCTTCAACCGAGTGTCAAAAGGAGGCAACAAAAGTACGTAAAGCCGTACGTAAGCAGTGGCAAAATGATGACAAAGGTAAGCTCATATCCCAAAATTTGGACAACAACAGTGTTAAAGAAATGTGATCGAAATTTAATATGCATGTTAGTAAAGTCATTTGTATATAGCGTAAATTAATTTTAATATACCATCATGCTATAAAATTAATATAAATGTATATTAAAGTCGGTAAAACAGTTCTTTGATGCCTTCAAATTTTGTCAAATATTGAAAAATAAAGTAATAACCTCAAATTTGTCGACTAAATTCTTACTTACAATCAAAGTGCAACGTAAGGGTGGAATTTTTTCTAAAATTCGATGTGACGTTAGAATTTTGACATGAGTACAGGTGTATGGGGGTTGTCTTTCTTAATTATTTGCTAAATGCACTTTTCTAGTTAAGAAACACTGTGTAATTTATACTTATCTAGGAGAAAATATTATGTTTTATTATTTATAATTGAAAATTACTGCAAAATTGTTTTTAATTTGTGTAAATTGCAAATATCTGACTTTTTTAATAAATTATCAATATGCGGTATATGAAATTTAATATACATATAGTATCTTAATGGCGATATAAAGTACAAATGTATAACTGTACAACTTGTATTGTAATCAATAAAAAGTGTTAACAATTAAATTAATTAAATTATTGACCTTCCTTCCAATTTCCAGCTGTTCAAAAATTTGTCCTGTTGCGACAACTACGTCAGAGATTTTTCAGTACTTTTCTCGGCTCTGTTCAGGCCGTCTTTGGAAAAATTAGTGACTTTTATTGGGAAAAAATATCATTTAGGAATAATCATCCCAGAACACGAAATTAATTCAAATCTAATTTGAATTATTTTTAAAGATGGAATAATTTCTTTTAAACCTAAGACCGACAAATTGGAGTGCATTATAAATCGTTGAATTTAGAACATATTTTCTTTTCAATATTGTGTAAATGACCGTGTTTAATTATTATTAGGTATTTAATTTGTCATCTCTGAATCTTAATTAGTACAAACTCAACTATGCTATTAAATCAGTACTAATAAGGATTTCAACTGCTAAATCAGTTATTTTTTTAATTTAATTGAATGAAATAGTCAAATACATTGTATTACAGTCTTAAATAACAGTCTTAAAATAACAACCCCCATGACTTAAAATATTTTTAAAATATATGTTTTTGTAAATATTATTAAAATTGAATAAAGTATGATGAATAATAATTTTTAGCAGGAATTTGTAGGTATTTACACATTTTGGAAATTTTGCGACTTTACTGCACCAAGTTCGACCCGACGGCAGAATCTAGGGAAAAAATTCTAATAATATATTGTACTTTTGGAAAAATGATATAATGACCATGAAATAGTTCAATTTTCAGACCGAAAATGTGAATTTTCAACAAACAAAAAAAGTTAATTTTCAACCAAATAGTTGAGTTTCTTACCGAATTGTTGAATTTTCAAGCCAAAAAGATGAATTCTCAACGATAAATGTAGATAATTGATATTTATACCAAAAAAGATTTTAATTTAAAATAAAAAACCGTTGACAAAACGCATTTGTCCGATAAGGATATAGAGTTGAAACTTTTTCTGGCATTATTAAATAAAAGTAGATATTTGCATCAAACTTGGTGCGTGCATTTTCGAAGGTCTAGCAAATAACGTAATGTTAAATTAATGTAATAAATTATAATCGCCATCATAGAAAAACAAAGTTTCATTATCAATTCTTCACCTGCGTCAAAAGCGTTAATGGCCCATTAAACTATATTTATACGTACAAAATTTTATAAGCATAATTGTGACCAATTTTACTCACTTTTTAAGTTGCAAAGGCATGAACTTACTTTTTTTGCTTTATCGTATGAGACTACCATATTTATATCTGCCGACTCATTTAATATATTTTACATTTTTAAACTTTAAATTTATCTCATTGTAAAATTCGTAATTATAGAGATTACATTTAGCTTTGATAAAAAAAGGCAGTTTGATAAAGTAGATTGATTCAAAATTAAAGAGCTACATCAATTTGAAAATACCCACAAATTTTGAATTTGTAAGTTTAAGAGTTCCAGGAGTTCTGGTTAGAGTCCATCAAAGAACGAATTGTTAATCCTGAAAGGCGAATTAAAAAAAAAAGTTGAATATATAAATAGAAACATAATTTAGCTTATTTTTCAAAGCTTTAAAATATTTGTAGTCTCTTCAAAACTTCTTAAATAACACTAAAAAATTGTCTTACAATCTACCAGATATATTTTTTGAGAATTTATATAATATTTTTAAATATTTTGCAATCTTTTTAAATATTCCCATAAAATTCATTTACAAAAAATCATTTTCAATTTTCCTAATAGGAATGTTAAAAAAATTTCAATTCCATTAAAGCCTTACAAAATTCTTAAAAAGAGTTTTTTGTTAGAAATCTTCAAAAATCTACATTTTGTTTTCAATTTTTCGGAGTCTTCAAAATTTAAATGATTTTTGAAACTCTTTCAAAACTTCTAAATATCTTTCAAAATGAAATATTTACCGATATTAAAAAACATTTACAATAAAAATTTTTATTCACCACTAATGGTTTTGTGAACATTTTAAATAATTTAGATTTTAATTTAAAAAATGTATATGTATAAGATAGTGTTCGAGGAAAAATTATCTTCTTTAAACACGATATAAATGTTAACGCCGCATAATAATCTTGGCCCACTTACAAGAAAGTAGAAAACATATTTTACTGATTTTACACATTTTACACTTTACTAAAAAAAAATTAATTATTTTCATCCATTATGCAAGTAAAATGGGAAAAAAACTCAGGAACATTTTAACACAAATTATTTTTAATTTTGCTAGATTTTAAACAATTTAAATAAAACTTCATTGTTTTAAAATATATTTCAAAGCTTTAGAAGTTTTGAAAAGATTAAAAAATAATTCAAATCTTGAGAAGTTAAAGAAAAAATTCCAAACAAAATGTAGATTTTTAAAGATTTCGACAAAAAATTTCGAAGCTTTCTAAAGAGTTTGAAAGGTTTCAAGGTCATAAAAAAAAGTTCCTAAGATTCTTTGGAAAAATTGAACTAATTTTTTATTTTGAAACAATACTTTTGAGAGGGTATTTAAAAATATTTTTAAGCAATTTAAAAGATTTCCGAAATTGTAAAAAAAATTCTGGGAAATGTTGAGGCAATTTTTATTGAATTTTGCAGAATTAAAAAAAACATTAAGGGAAAACTCGATTCATTTAAAAAGATATTTAAAGTTTGGAGGTTTTGACAAATTAAAAATTCATTTGGAATTTGAAAAGATTTCAAAAAATTTTAAACAATATGTAGGTACATTTGAAAGATTTCGAAATAAAATTTTAAAGGATTATAAGGATGTTAAAAGGTTTCAAGATAATAGAAATAATTTCTTATGATTCCTGAGAAAATTCTTCGGAAAATACCTTCTGAAAATTTATAAAAGTTACGAAATTGTTGGTCGTCTTTCATGATCAAAACGAGTGGAGAAAATAAACAGAAAATGCAAATAATGTACATAGATATTAAATCACCTTTTCTAAAATTTGGAACAGGAAAGTTTCAAGTTTTGGCAAATTTTGATTTGAAAGACAAAAAAAAGATTTTTGAAGTCTAGAAAATTTTGATTTTTTACAAGGACATTTTAAAACGTAACGAATTATAGCACAGAACAGGGAATTTCACAGTGTCGGATATTTTATAATTCGGCAATTTTCTATCGGGAATTTTATTATTTGAGAATTTTCGAATTCGTTAATATTATTAAAGGTAAGGAATTTTATTATTGAGGAATTTTCAAATTCTGTAATGTTATAATCGTCCCAAAATTTTGAACCTTTTCAAGTTGAAAGTTGAAAGAAAGAAAAAAGTTGAAAGGTTTCAAGATAATAATCAAATTCTGGTAAGATTTTTAAGATTTTAAGAAAACTTTTTATTTTGAAAGATTATGTTTCAGAGAATATTTAAAAATATTTAAAAACAGTTCAAAAGACTTCTGAAATTGTCAACAAAGAATCTGGAAATTCTAAGGAAATTTTTAAAATTTTTTCGTTGATTTTTGCAGATTTCAAACAAAAAAATTATAGGAAAATCAACATTTATTTTATTTTGAAAATTTTTTTGAAGAGAATATTTAGAAAGATTTTTCAAAATTTCAAAAGTTTTTCAAAATTGTAGAAAAGGAATTTTAAAGATTTTAAGGCAATTTTTTAACAAGATGTAGATTTTTGAAGATTTTGAAATAAAATGTTGAAGCTTTTTAAGGATTTAAAAAGGTTTCGAAATAATTGAAAGATTTGAAAAGATGTCAAAAATGGGACGACTGAAAAATCTCGAAAAGGCGCGACTGAAATTATAAAATTACCGAAAATGAAATCACCAAATTGGAAAATTCTTGACAGTTTTAAAAAGTCTCGATTTTGAAAATTCCCGAATATAAACAATAAAAAAAAACGGTTTAGGTAATAAATTAATAAAAAATATGGCCATCAAGTAAAATCAGTTCATTTTATTTATTATTTTATTATTAAAAATGTTTTTCATTGTATAGATTCGGGCATTTCATAATTAGGGGATTTATCAAGTTTTGTAATTTTACATTGTTGAATATTTTATGTAAACAAAAAATTCAAGACAATTTTAATTTTTATCCTATAAAACAAAAAATGTTCTTTAAAATTTTCTAAGTTCTTTTTCGACGCATCCGAAATCTTCAAAAACCTTTCTGAACTTTATCAAGAATCTTAGGAAAATTAAATTTATATAATGTAAAGAAGAAACTGATAATAATCATTTCCTTGCTCTCAGATCTCTACATATAATTTTACCATGAATTCCGATGTTCAAAAAGTTAAGCAAATAAATATTTATTCAAAATTGTTATTTTATAATATAAATTATTTTTGCATTATTCAAATTGAAAAACTTTGCGATTGATGATGCTAATGTAAGAAAACAATGTAGAATGAAATATGTAGATTAATTATGTAAATAATTATTTTTTTTAAATTTTGAAACCGGGACTGGTAAATGTGATGCATTGGTGGAGGCTAAGTAGTTTTTTTTAGTAGTCTATATTGACTAATTTCACAATAATGCCTTCTTCTTACTTCAATAAAGCTGAAAATTTGACACAATCACGTTCTTTTATTAACTTTTACGGTTTGTCACGTTTTTCATTTCAAGAACCTTATTTTAATTACACCCTCAATAAATTAATATATTTTCAACATGAAATTAGTAGTACTTTTCCACTGTCACATTTTTCATTTTCTACTAATATTTAGTAGCTCAGTTTTCTCCAATTCAATTAGTAAATTTTCACTAGTGAATAGTGAAATTTCACTAATTTAGATTTATAGAGAATAAATCAAAAAAATGTTACTTGATTTACATAGATAATTTTCTTTGTTTAAAATAATGAGATAAGTAAATTATTACTTAAATTGTAGCCTGTGCTTTATTTCAATCAAAACAAATATTATTTTTAATGAAACAAATAGTACCGAACAAATCATTTCTTTAATGCAGACAAGGAAAAACGTCATTATTAAAAAAATGTTGCTTCTTTTACGGAATTTTAAATTTAAATTAAGGAAACGAAGTTTTTGTAACATATCATCAAATTTAAACATTTCTTTTTTTCAAGTTTCTCTTATGATAAAGCATATCCACATATGTTTAAAGTTTAAACAATTATTCCAGCAAAACATATTTCTATTTTTCTAACTTTGGCTTTGCCAAGGCTTCAAATCATGATAATTTCCTCATTCTTCCCAACTCTTCACTTATGAATTGCTATGGCGTCAATGAAATAAATATTCCACGTATGGTACGCATTTAGTATAAAAAGGCATCTTCAGAGATTCAGGTGATATACTTCTTGTTCATCTTTGCTAGGAAGCAGATATTAAACGACATTGTTCAGTGACATCTTTACTGGGTTTTTGAAAGAACATCTTATCCAATCATGACGCACGTCATGAATAAGATAGTACATGCGCTCTTCTGCTTTGTGACTTTTTGTGCCTTTCAAGTAAGCAACCCAATTTTTTAAAAATTATCAATTATCAAACTGAAAACTTCATTTACATATATTTATTATTTACTATTACCAATTTAAATTCAGTATTCCCGTGTGGAAATCTGCCCAATTAAGCCCAGTTAATAAGTGGGCGCCAACTGGGTCCCAGCTGGGCGTCCCGGGTAAAAAGTTTAATTAATTAAAGCGAGTTATATTAATTATACGACAGGCGGAAGGCAATCTCCCACTAATATTATACATTTTTTAGTTATTCCGATTTCTCAATTATGAAAATTTGAGCCAATAAAACCAAAGAATATTTACGTCCTGTTTGGACTTATACCGGGTATACCCACGTTGCTCCCATATAGTGTGCGCCGCCGTAGAAAACAAGTCGGGTCCCATATGGAAATGTCAGTCGCTGTCAGTTACTATTAGTAAATTTAGTTTTTACAGACAATGGGTGAATTAAGTAAAAAAAGGTGTGCAAATAATAAATTACGTTTACGTGTGAGAAAACATCGAGCGATCAGTGGAGTTATGAAGACATTGAAGAAGACTCGAGTGACGATAGTGATGAGCATGGTAAGTTACGAAAATCATAGCATTGACTCTTAGATTTCAAAAATGATTAATTATCTGGTTCAAAAATACCTTTCATCTCTATATGTGACATTGCATATTTAATAAAGCTAAAAATTTTGTTAATGCTGAATTACTCGCATTCTAACCTCAAAATTACACAGCCTAATTTTATACTCAATAAATACTAGAATTCAATTTTGTTATGAGACGACTTATCTTTTTTCAATTGAAGTATGTCTGCCAGAGTAAACAATTATCTAATCCTAATACTTTTTGCCTCAAACGAATTTTTAGAATTCTACCTCAGCAATCAAAAAGTCAATTTTTTAAAATAAAACCCTCACAGAAAAAACTGAAGTTAAATTTTGTTGCAGATAAAATGTTCAGCTGTTAAAGATTACATGCTATACGATGGAATAAAAACTGTCGTCTGCTACGTCCTTCGCAGCAATTGAAAAACGGCAAAGTATATACGTGAAAAGCTATACATAAATCAGGACACTAGATTTAGAACAACTTTTTACTTACCTAATTGTTATTTTAAAAATAATTAGACTTTCATATATACTTCCTGCCACAGTCGGTATTGTAGGTTAGGAACACATCCATAGCAGAAGACGCTTTTTGTCACTGACAAACAGCTGACAAATTATCCCGAGATGGTTTAAAAACACAGAATTATCTCAATTTCGTGTAAAGTTTATTCGACAGGGTTAATTTGTGTTGCAGTGAAACTTTCGTCGGAAATCGATGTAAAGTTTATCTTCCGTTTTTTCTGTGCTTCTTTTACTAATTGGGCGTAAAAAGTTATTCCCAGCTGGGACCCACCTGGTTACCCCAATCTGGGTATTAGTTGGTCTGAGCGTTACAACCCAGAGAACAGCCCACCTGGGCGAGACTGGGGTTTCCAGTTGGGACCCAACTGGAACTTGGGCAATTTGGCTGGGACCCAGTCTGGCCCCAGTAGACTTTTCCACACGGGATGCTTAACATTTTTTAAAAAATAATTTAGTTCTCTTGTAAAATTGTTAAAATTTTTAAAATGTGAAAAATGGTAAAAAACGTATCATTTACGGTATAACCTTAAAAATCCCATAGGAAAAGTTCCTTGAGACTATATAATTATTAAACTACATTTTGCAAAAAAATTGCGGTTGACGCGCTTCAGTCAATTCAAAAACTAGGATTATTTAAAACTAGAATAGGCCTTAATGAAAATTATTTATCATATACCACAACAAAAAAAATACATTCATTGCTTAATTAATTCTCAATTATTTAAACAAATGGAATTAAAATCGAAATAACAAAAATAAGGCATTTTCTTTTCTCGGATTTGGAACAAAATGGGGGGGATCGTCGCCCTCTAGAGAAAAAAAGTGTTTTCCAGCCACCCTAGTCCACATATTACGTTGGTCACTTTTTGTGGACAAAAGGCTAAATTTCATGTTTGCATTATTACCCGAAAATGTGTTGCTAATGAATCCTTGCCGCTATTATTTCAAATCAACCATTGTTAGTTACTCAAATAATATTCATGAACAAATTCAATTTTTCACTATTATTCCACAAACAGGCCCAAATTTTTAGTGGAACTAACTAAAAATGTATTGCCAATTCTTTGCTATCATATTTTTCCATAGGACAAGAACAGTTAATTATTAAACCAATTTTTATAAACAAACGTATATTTTGGCTACTGGCAAACTGATATTTTAAGTGAATATTGTTTCAATAATCAACAGTTCTTGTTTATGGAGTAAAGATTGTTTAATTTTGCCATCACAGTATCATATTCTTGAAAAAAAAAATTGTTATCAATGTAGAATGTTTTGAAATACCAAAAGGTACAAATATATTCGTAATTCATTTGAATTTATTTGGAATTCAATCTCAATTCTTATATGGGGGGAGGGTCATTTTATATTGTTACTCTAACGTTTCAAAGGGGGCGGATGTTTGTAGATAGTACAAAAATAAACAATTGCATTTTTTGATGTTAAATAATAAATTCATCAAAGTACCATCCTTTCTCAGTATTGAAAAAAAATACTTTGTTCGATCGAGATTTGAGAAGTCGGCGGATTTTTGTCCCAAAGAAGTCTTGTTTTCTACTATGCGTCTTATACAGTTCGATTACTCCAAAGAACAGTTTTGAGTCAGCCCTTTTCAAAACTACCAGTCAGAACGGTTTTTGGTCGTTTGAAAAGGGACAGAACGCGTTCTGGCATTTTCAAGAATGCCAGAACGCGTTCTGGTCGCTCTGAAAACGACCAAAACTAGTTCTGGTCGTTTATTTCGGTCTTTGGCCGTTTTCAAAACAGCCACAACGCGTTCTGGCATTTCTGCAACGGCCAGAACGCGTTTTGGCCGTATTTTTCGGTCTTTGGCCGTTTTCGGTCTTTGAGCCTAACATATACATAAAAATCGTCGTGTTACTACATTGCGCTCATGGTAAAAAATTAATAAATTGAATTTTTGATAATATGCAATAACGTACTAATTGACCGATTTTGTTATATTTTCTTTCCAAAACTTCAAATTAGCTCTCGAGAAGAAGATCGAGATTTAATTAATGTTAAATTAAAATTGAATTTAAATTTATTGTGAGCGGTTATGAAACGTGGCCATAAGTGTGATTTACCGCGGTTCTAATGGGGGCTGTTGACATTTTTTAGATCGCAATTGCTCTCAGTGGGACCCTGCGGTGGTTGTTTGACCTTTTTTTTTAAATTATATATATATTAAATGTATTAAAAATTAAATAGTGAAAGTTAAAATATAATACTTTCGTGCAATTTTATCATTCCTTTTTATCTTTGCAGACAGTCTTCGCACATAAGTTATCCGACGATATTTTTGCTTCACGTTACGCATACGAACAGACAATAGATCGAATCGATGCAACATTATACGGTGATATGCCGGTCAGTAGACAACAATAATTTTTCATTCCTAAATGTTTGTTTAATTTAAAACGTTTTTAAGAATATGTTATGGTTTTGGTGTTTTTTCTCACCAGGACCCAATTAGTCCTCCAATGTGTAAAGAAATTAATTCTGGGGACTTGTTTTACAAATGTCTGTCTACTCATAGTGATGCTGAAAACCAATGGGTCACAAATATTCACACCAAAAGGGGCGACTGTGACTCGTGCTATCATAAAGTCAAAAATACTGAGGATATTCAGGTACTTAGAAAAATATTATCTATAATCTATTTCAAACACAATATGTCCTCTTTTCCAATCCAGTTTTATATATTTATTGGTTTAATGATATACCTAAATATTTACGGAACAAGTTTCACATCAAACATCGCATAAAAAAGGATCGATCGTTGCCAAAGTCTTGAGAATATTGCATTGCCGGAAAAATTGAATAAAAATCGCTAAATGGTAATAGTTATTTTTTTTATTCCGGTCTATAAAACTAAATTTAAAAAGGAAAGTTTAATGAAAATATAAAAAGATCATTATCCTTTTTGTTTACAGTCTGCTGAAAACTGCTGTAAAAAAATAGTTGTGCAATTAAAAAAATATGCAAAATCATATAGTGGTAAGATTAAGACGTGCATAACAGAATTAGCTCAAAAATTCGCTCAATCTGAAAGCTACTGTAAAAAAGAGGCAAAAAATATACACTACTTCATGGATAAGAGAGCAGGGCTACTACCAGAACCTGAAGGTAAGAAGCCCAAAAAGGCAGATTTCGACGAAAGTGAGTAGACCCAAAAGCTATAAAGTACAACTGCTACAACTGTACAACTTGTATTGAAATCAATAAACAAGTTAAACAATTAAATTAGTTAAATTTACCTTTCTTACAATCCAGCTGTTTAAACAATTGTTCTGTTGCGTCCACTACGTTTACCGCAGTTTTTTACTCATCATACTAAAATAATAACCGAGTTTTATTCATCATGTTATATTATTTACCAATACACTAGAAATAATGTACACTTCTTTTCTATTTAATGTATAGACATTCCACATAATACATTGTGTATATTCACTTAATGCTGCTCGTAATTTAAAATGGAAAGTGCTTGAAAAAAAGTAATTATAATTAAACACGTTCAAGAGGGTGAAAGTATATTCCAACATTGCAGAGATTTTCCAGTATTTTTCTTGGTACTTTTCAGACCATCTTTGGAAAAATAAGGGACTTTTATGGTGGGGTGGGGGAGGTGTCATTGAAGAATTATCCTACAAAACAAAATTAATTCAATTCTAATTTGAATTACTTTCAAAGATATTTTTGTTTTGTTGTTGTTTTTTTGTTGTTGCAATACCACGTTGAAAACACCAGTTCCCGTAAGATCACTGAAGTTAAGCAGCGTTGGGCGCGGTTAGTACTTGGATGGGTGACCGTTCGGGGAATACTGCGTGGTGTTGGCCCGTCGTGGGTGTGGTGGATACACACTGGTAGTATTTATCCACCTAGAAACACTACCCGAATCGGGTAGTGCGGCAATGAACTTTCGAGTTCGAAATGCTAATCAATTTTTTTTTATTTTGCAAATATGAAACTGTCAAATTGTAGTACATTATAAATCGTTTAATTTAGAACTTATTTATTTTAATATTATGTATAATTTAAGTGTTTACAATTTGAAAGCGTTCCACTTAGCAAGTTTAATCTGAAATTATTATTAAATTATGTGTTTCATTTATACTCTCTAAATCTCAATTGGTAAAAATGCAACTAATTAAATCAGTACTAAGGATTTAACTGATAAAGCAGTTATTTTTTTAATTTCCTTGATTGAAATAGTCAAATATATTGTAACAGTCTCAATTCAAGTCAAATAACAGTCCCTAAAATTTCAAATAATGATTGTACTCGTCACATGATTTAAAATATTTAAAAAATTATATATTTGTAAATATTACTACAATTTGATTAAGATATGATAAATAATGATTTTTAACCCAAATTTTGTAAGAATTTTGAACTTTCATTGGAATTTTAAAAGAATTTCAATTCTCTTGAAATGTTTCAGAATTCTTTAAAAGCTTCTACATTTTTTGTTCGAAATATTCAAAAATCTACATTTTGTTTTCAATTTTTCGAAGTC
>CAKNXH010074557.1:0-16809 GCA_932178445.1 Andricus quercusramuli | reverse complement strand
AAGACGAATGCTCAAAAAAAAGGTGAATTTTCCATAAAAAATGACTTTTAACAAAATTTTCATTTTCCCTGACCATCAATATTTAAAAATAAGAATTCTAATCTTCTATAAATTGACCTACGAACACCCTGGAAAAATAATTTACTGAATTCCAAACCAGATTAACTGAAATTTTTCTAACCAAGATGAATTTTTAACAACAAAAAAATATAATTTTTCAAGTTTCAATCCAAACGGACAAATTTTCTGTCCAAAAAGATGAATGCTTGACAAAACAGTTGAATTTTCGATCAAAAAAGATTACTTTAAACAAAATAGTAGTTGATTTTTCATCAAAATAATTGAATTTTCAACTGAATAGTAGAATCCCAGGATAGCCGCGAAACATAATTTTCAAAATTCCCTTATTGTTCCCTGGCCAATTTTTCATTTTCCTTAGCAACCAATATTTAAAAATAAGAAATCTAATCTTCTATAAATTGAGTTTCGACCACCCTAAAAATGAATTGCTAAATTCGAAACCTAGTTAATTAAAAATTGTCAAAGAAGAGTTCCAATCTAAAAATAATTCTATTTTCAACATTTATCAGGAGAGAATGAAAAAAATTCTGTTTGCTACGATCTCCCCTACATCTGCCTACATAAATGAACATTCCCTTCCCTATTTTCTATATAAATTCGAGGCTATACAGATATAGCTGTACTGAAGCTTGTGAAGCTGCGAAAGGTCGTTGAACTAGTGCGCGTCCTATCTCAGAACACATAGAAAATCACACACACACACTTGCAAATACTCGTACAAAACGGTTCTGCGAGGGTTCTCGCCCGATCCCCAAACCCTACAGAGGAAAACCCCTAGCTATTTCTATGGCAATATAGGTGTATGGTTCCAGAAACATCCACTACAGTCGATTTTCGACAGAGTTCGATTCTCAAAGATCGGACTCACTTCAGAGATTAAAAATAGTGTAACTAATAGCAACAATTTACAAAAATATTCTCAAAATAGGAGCCGTACTTAAATTACGTAACCCACATGTAACAAAATATTTCTACCTCCCCCTCCCCTCCCCCCTTACTGTACGTAATTTTCAGTTTCGAAAAATGTTTTGCTAGTAGAATTAGATCTTTCCTTGACTAATTTTTCATTTTCCTTGATCATTAATATTCAAATACCAGTATTTTTATCTTGAAATATTTTTAACAT
This sequence comes from Andricus quercusramuli, assembly GCA_932178445.1. NCBI lineage: Eukaryota > Metazoa > Arthropoda > Insecta > Hymenoptera > Cynipidae > Andricus > Andricus quercusramuli. The sequence goes on along the minus strand of CAKNXH010074557.1, from coordinate 15,602 downwards.
AGAATCTTTTATAAACAGAATTAAACAGTATTTCAGATACAGATTAAAAATTTATAAATTTATTTTAAACAAAACAATTCCTTTTCTACTCTAAAAAATGGATTTTTAACAAAATACTTGAATTTTCAACAAAATAATTAAATTTTCAACATAATAGTTGAATTTTCAACCTAAAAAGAGAAATTCCCAACAAAAGGTGTCATAGTTTATATTTTAACCAAAAATGACGAAATTTATAAAAAAAAAAAAAAAGAATTTTAAAACCAAAAAGACGAATTATGAACAAATAAAGATTTTTCACGGAAGAAAGAAAATCTTACCTACATTGTTAAACCTTCAAACAGGAAAAGTAATTTTTTCTACAATAATTGAATTCACAAATAAAAAATATGACTTCAACAAAAAATTATTTCTCCACGAAACTAAAATTTCAAACCAAGAAAATTCAATTTTTTTTAACAAAAAAGGAAAATTTCCAATTAAAAAGATCAATCTTCAAAAAATGGAAAAGTTACTTTTTCAGTTAAAAAATTTATTCTAAACAAAACAAAACTTTTCCGCTAAACAGTTACAATTTTAACCAATGACATAAGCCTTCAATAACAAACATTTTTAACAATGTAATTTAACTTTTACCCAAATAGTTGAATTTTCGCATCAATAAAAAATTAATTTTCATCAAAATAGTTAAACTTTCAACTCAAGCAAAGAAGGATAATTTTTAACCAAAAAGTTGCATTTTCATTAAAAAAAAAAAAAGAAACTCCTACCAAAGCAGATATGAATTTTTAACTCGAAAAGATAAATTTAAAAAATACTTGAATTTTCTATTAAAAAAGATTTCAGTTGACTTTTTACGATCAAAATATGAATTTTTAACTAAGAAATAAGTTTCTATGCAAAACATTGAATTTTCAAACCAAAAAGAAGAATTTTTACCCAAAATGAATGACTTTTTAACAAAATTGTTGAATTCTATACACAATAGTTATATTTTCATCTAAAAAAGATGAAACTCCTAAAACACAAAAATTAAAGAAAAAAAAGAAAAAGAAAAAAAATAGTTGAATTTTCATCCAAAAAAGATTACAGTTGACTTTTCAAGACCAAAATATATTTTGTAACCAAAATTAAGTTTTTTAACTAAAAAAGATTCAATTTACACCAAAAGAGACGACTCTTCAATAAAATAGATGAATTGGTATCAAAAACATTAATTTTAAGTCCAGAAGATTAATTTTCTATCAAAAAGTCGAATTTTATACAAAATATAGCAATTTTTAACTGAAGAGTTGAATTTTCAACAAAAAAAAATTAATTTTTTCAACCAAATAGTCCAATTTTCAACTAAAATTACGAATTTTCAACCAAATAATCCAAGCTTCTGCTAAAAAAAGATAAATTTTTAATCAAAAATAGAATAGTTAAATGTTCAATTAAAAAAATTATTTTCAACAACAAACATCGAACTTTCGACAAAATAGTTCAATTTTCAACCAGAGATGAATTTCCAACTAAAAAGATAAATCTTCAAAAAAAATAAATCGATTTTAATAAAAAACATAGTTTCAACCAAAAAAAGGTTAATTTTCTATTAAAAGACATACATTTTCAACAAAAGAGTCTTAAGGTAAAAAGCGGTTTGAAAAAAATTTACTTTTAATTAATTTAATGCTTCAAAAACAGCTGAATTTTCGATAAAAAAAGATTACTTTTTAACAAAATATTTAATTATTCATGACTGAATTTTTAACCAAACAAAAATGACATTCAACCAAAAATGGCTGAATTTTCTTAATAGCTTCTTATAATTAATTTCAGATGTAAGCGAAAAAACGAGAAAAAGGGGAAATTTCTTGAAAACAGGGAGAAAGAGTGGAATTCTTTGAAGGGAAAAATTAATTTTAAATTGAAGGACTTTAAAAGTTAACAATTCCGGAATTGGGATGCAATATTTTCGAACTTAAAAAAATTTTTGAGATCAGTGATATGAGAGGAAAAAAGAACTTCAAAATCTGTTTAAAAAAATTAAACATTTTTCGAGGCTAAGCTATTATAAATTTTAAATGCGATTGATCATTTATCTGTAACCAGAAATCTTGATTCGCGCGCCACACGCGTGACAAGTTTTTTATTGGCAGTTAAATTCCCAATATAAACCAAAAATACTCCTAAAAAAAATTCTGGATATGTCTCGGGTCCACTGTAGTGAGAACAAAACTTCGTTGAAGAAAAAAATAACAAAAAAACAACAAAAATCGTTGAAGAAGATAGTATCCGCGAAAAACCTAACCAATGCTTGTTTCCATCAATAAATAATAAAATGTTGATTTTTAATCATGAATGAAACTTAAAAAAAAGGAATTATAACACTTTGAATATAAAACAAATTATTATCAGGTTTCTATTAGATAATGTAGTGTCAAGTGACATTTAAAAGGATTGAACAGATTTTTCTAAACTAAGAAATAAAATGTCTTACATTATTGTATATATTTCTTATATGATTTATAATTGAAAGCTTTCAAAATTAATGCATTTAAACTATAAATGTTAAAAATTAAACAATTCCAAAGTGCGTTTAAAGTTGAAGAATTCTTAAATTAGGACCTTGAAACCAAATCGTTAAAAATTAATATTTTTCAAAATGTGCGAATGGGATTGAGGAAAGACAATAATTTTATAAGAAATAAATCTGATGTATACTAAAAAACAGTCTCATTGACACGACAGAAAAAGTCGCGAGACAAAAAACACGCGAAAAGAGGGACAAATAAATTCGAAGATTATTATTAATAATTATCAAAGGTTAATGTTATCGATTAGTCACCTCAAGTTGAGAGAAGAGTCTCTATCAAAAATCGAAAATAAACAAATGAAATAACTGCTTTTAAATTTTCCTACAAAAAAGAACTGAATTCCAGTAATAAAATGATCAATTAACCATTATTGTTTACTTCAAAATTCTGGGCTAATTTCATAAAAGGTGATTTTTCTCGGTTTTCTTTTAAGTGATTCCATTGGATTGGACTAATAGGCTGGCTAACAGCAAATACATTGTGGAAGGTTCTGGAAGACCCCGTTCTTAATAGTTGCTTGGGCACACTAAAAGGCTTCCCTTCAGTGGGGTTCTCCAGAATTCAACCCTAAGGCTTCCACTTCCGTCTGATCATGATTTAAGCACTTGGAAGACCATATTTGGTCATCTACCATTGAACGTGCGTTTCCACTATCTTTTTCTAACTTATGAATGCAAGTATCGTCAGCATTACTTGCAATGCTTTCCTGTGACATCATACGACTTACAACTAGATAACACCTGTTTCTATTCATACCAAGAGTAGTACATAAAATTAATTTGAAAATTAAATTCTTTCAACTTCGGCGGCGTTCAAACACCAACATTTTAAGGAACCTTAATTCAATAGCATTAATTTTGTAACCGCTTCCAATTTCAACATGGGAACCATAAGGTCGATTTTTTTCTACTTTCTAACCTCAGTACTTGATTATTATTAAATAAAAGCAAGGAAAATAACAACCGGTTCGAATTTTTTAATGAAAAAACTAATTTTTTAAATATGGAAATACAATTTCACTCCCAGACCTCACAGACCCTATAAGTAGATAAGGGGGTTTCTAATACAAGTTTCCTGTTATCGACATTGAGCTTATTCCACAGCTCAAGTGGTTTGTGTCCGTGCTATGTTTTCAGAATATTCTCGAAACTTAGCACGGACACGAACCACTTAAGCTGTGGAATAGTCTCGATGTCGATAACAGGAATTTCGGATTAGAAACCCCTTACTTACTACTCTAACAGAATAAAAAATAGCCTTTATATTCCACTTCTTATCCATAGGAGTAAATAAGCAAGGAGGTTTTGTAAACCAAGATCCCTGTTACCAACATCGAGACTATTCGACAACTCAAGTGGTTCGTGTCGGTGCTAAGTTTCAAGAATGGGAGAGTTTACAACTCACCAAAGAGCTCGATCTGTTCGAGTCCGAGTTCCGCGAAAATTTAAATTTAATAAATGAAAAATAGCTTTTTCTGTACAAATTATTAATAAAAGTTTATAGCTCATTTTTAAAATAAAGTGAAAGAGTAAGTCATTTAGTTTGAAGAGAAGAAATTTAATATTTTAATCACTGGTCACTTTTTCTTGCGTAGTTTTAAATTTTACAAACATAACATTATTGTCTACTGAAAAAACTGAAAGTACGTGTTTTGATAACATTCTCTATTTTTTTTTACCAAATAGTAGAACTTTCAACTAATAGAGATAAATTTTAAAACGAAAACGAAACAGTTCCTTTTTCAACCAAAAAGATAAATTTTCAAACAACAAGGATACACTTTCTACTAAAAACAAAAAAACAAATAAATTTTAAACAAAATACATAAAAAAGAGATATTTGATATTCCAACCAAAAAATATTTTTAATATTGAATAAAAAACAGTTGAATTTAAACAAAAAATATGAACTTTAAATAAAATACTTCATTTTTAAGTCCAAAAATTAACTTTTAACATCAAAAATTTTTTTTCAATCAAATATTTAAATTTTCATCAAAAGGAAGGAATTTGCAAGTAAAAAAAATTGTACGAAAACACGAAATAGTTCAATTATCAACAAAAATATAAGTTTTCAAACAAGAAGGATTAAGTTCTACTAGAAAGACAAATTTTAAACAAAATACATCAATTTCTAACTAAATGTTTAAAGTAATTACTAAAAAAGGCAAACTTTCTACTTAAAAAAAAAAAGAATTTTCAACCAAATTTTTAAATTTTCAACCAAAAATGGAATGGTGAAATTTTTAGATAGAAAAGTTGAATTTCCTACACTATAGTTCAATTCGCAACAAAACAGTGAATTTTCAACTAAAAAAGAAAACATTTTCAACAAAAAATGGAATATTTAAATTTTCTGTTAAAAAAAATTAATATTCAATCAAAAAAGCGAAATTTTCAATAGAATAGTTAAATTATCAGCCATAGAGATGAATTTTCAACCAAAGTAATAAATCTTCAACTGAAAAACTTACTTTTTAACAAAGTAGTATAACTTTGAACCAAAACAGATGAATTTCCAACAAAAAATTGATTATATGATATTCCAACCAAAAAAGATTTCAAATATTTCAATGTTAATTAAAAAAGAGTTAAATTTAAACGAAAAAGACGAACTTCAAATGAAATACTTAATTTTTAAGTTCCAAAATTAATTTTTAACAACAAATTTTTTTCAATAAAATAGTTAAATTTCTATAGAAAGAAATGAATTCTCAACTAAAAAAATGTGTATCAAAACAAGCAATAGTTCAATTTTCAGTTAAAAAAAATAATTTTGAACCAAAAAATTTTCATCTAAAAAATGAATTTTTAACAAAAAAAAAATAGTTTTAACAAAGTAGTTAAATTTTAAAACAAAGAAATTAACTTTTAACCTATCGGTTTGAGTTACATTTTTTGTAGCAAATTCTTTTTCGTTGGTTAAATCCAATTGTTATTTAATTTAAATTAAAATCTCTTTTATCGAAATATTAACTATTACATTTTTTGTTGAAAATTCCTCTTTTTAGGCTGAAAATTCAACTCCTTGATTGAAAGTTGAACTACTTTCTCGAATGTTCAATATTCTGGTTAAAGATTATTTTAGTTGAAAATTCGTTTTTTTTTGTTAAATTAACTTTTTAAATTAAAAAATGAACTATTTTGTTGAAAATTCGACTGATTGGTTGAAAACTAACTTTTTTTTATTAAAAATTCATATTATCGGATTAAAAAGTATATTTTTTTGTAGAAAATTCGTTTTTATTGCAAATTAATTCTCTTAAATGAAACTTTATTTACCTATCCCATCTTTGTTTAAAATTTGTTAGTATTTAGTTGAAAATTAGTCTTCTTGTAGAAAATCTTGGTCGTAAATTCGCCTTTTTGCCTTAAAAATTCAGTAATTTGAATTATTTTTTAAATCTTTTTTGACTAAAAAAGGTTTTGGATTAAAAATGCAACTATTCTGTTGAACATTCATCTTTTTCGTTTGAAAATTCATCCCTTTCTGTAGAAATTTCACCGTTTTCGGTTTAAAATATGCAACTGTCTGGTTAAAAATTAATCGGTTTCTATTGAAATTAACTTTTTTGATGAAAATTCGTTTTTGTTGGCTAAATCCAATTGTTCTTTAGTTTGAATTAAAACGTTTTTATTTAAATATCAAAGATGATTTTAGTTGGAAATTCACTTTTTTTTTTGCTAAAAATTAATTTTGTTCCATTAAAAAATTAACTATTTTATTGAAAATTCAACTGATTGGTTAAAAATTAAATTTTTTATAAAAAATGCATATTCTCGGATTAAAAAATCTACTGCTTTGGAGAAAATTCGTTTTTTATTGAAAATTAATTATGAAAAATTATTTACCTATCCCATTTTTGGTTGAAATTAGTTACTATTTAGTTGAAATTTATTCGTTTTGTAGAAAATTAATCTTCTTGGTTGAAAATTCAACTATTTGATTTAAAATTGAGGTATTTTGTTGAAAATTGACCTTTTCTGGCAGAAAATTCATTTCTTGACGGAAAATTAAACTACTTGGTTAAAATGTTTTTTTTAATTTTGTTGAGAATTCATCTTATTTTATAGAATACTAATCTTATGTGCTGCAAATTCATATTTTCAGTTGAGGATACAACTCTTTTCTTGAAAATTCCTCCTCTTTGGTTCAATTTAACTGTTTTTTATTCATTTAAAATAAAAATGTTTTCTTGGTTAAAAACAGCACGGAGAAAAAAAAGAGTTTGCTAAAGTTACAAGATTTTCAGTTAAAATAGGGGCTCTCATAATAGAGTTTACAGTTTGAAGAGGTCAACTTGACCGAAAAGTTCAGTAAATGATACAGAAAACATCCGCAATTTAAAAATAATACTAAAAGTCTGTAAGGCCTGCAAGACCGATAAAACCTTCTAGCATAATTCCTAAGCCCGCCTGAGATCTGTATTTCAAATGAGAGATAAAAACCGCAGAAAAAGCTTTCACCGGAAAAATGCAGTTATCTGAAGGCTTCCATTTTTCCATTGAAAAATCAATAATGTTATTCACGTAAAGGATTCACAAAGCCAGAGAGCGTTATCCGTTTTTACAAATGCATTAAGGATTCTTTCAGAGATACTGAATCAGCTTAGCACAGCTGACTGGGCGTCCCATTAAAGAAAACTTTAGCCAATACTTATGGAATCTGGGTAGGGAAGAGTAGGTAAAACAAGTGGGAAGTAGTAGAAACCAAATGTAGCAACAACGTCAATAAAATACTTTCTCGATAAAAGTGAGATCGATGATCAGTTGTTTCCAACAAACGATCCTTTCTTGTAGAACACAGCAGAAGAAGCTGCATAGAGAAAATTACAAGTCTTGAGTGCAATGGCTATAAACAGTAAAGACGAACGGAAAATGGGAAAGCAGGACTTCCAGCTCCTAGGGAAGTACAACTATACACGTATTGCCTTGGGAATATCTCGTTCGAAGTGGCACGAAATTTTGGCAAAAAGCCAGACAAATGGGTAGACCTACAAATAGCGAAAGGGGGCTAGACGAAATTCGCCTCATGAAATTTGCAGATTGATTTTAGTTCAAAAATGTTCAACTTCTAAAATAAGGTGACCGCAAAACTTTCTTTTTAAAATTCCCTGATTTCTCATTGATTAATAAAATAAAATGAAAAAAAAACAACTTTATATTTAAATATTTTAAATTTATTATTCTCAGAACTGCAACAGCCTAATTTATTCGAAACAAATTCAAACAAATTCAAGTTAAATTCAAACAAATTCAAGTTAAATTCAAACGAATTTTAAAAATCAACAAATTCCTATGGTTTCAGTAAAATTTGAGTGAAATTAGATGCATTTAAGGAAAATAAGAATTTGATGAAATTTATAAAAATTCTGGGCAAATGAAAAAAAATTAAAGTGAATAATTGAAAGCAATTAAAGAATATGAAACAATTAATTGAATTCAGTAAGTCTGAAATGAAGTTAGAAAAATTCAACAAAATTAAAAAAATTAAAGAAAATTCCAAAGAATTTAGAAGAATTCAGGGTGAATTAAAATTAATTTAAATAAATTACAAATTAAAATGAATTACAATCCTTTTTAAATCTCGTCAAATCTTTGAAATCCTTCACTTCTTGTGAATAAATTCTTTGAAATCCATTAAAATATTATAAAATCCCGTGAAATGCTATGAAATCTGATACTTCCCGAAACCCTAGAAAATTTATCAAAATAATTTGAAAGCTGTAAAATCGCTTACAATCATTAAAATAGTCTGAAACCTTATAAAATCCCGTGAAATTTATTTAAACGTCTCAAAACCCTACAAAGCCCTATAAAATCGTTAAATATCTTCCGAAAACCTAGGTAATTCTTTGCCCTAAAATATCCTAAACTCTTTGAGAAATCCTTTTAAATTATTGAAATCAATTAAAAATTCCTTGCAATGTTTAGAAATTTCATAAAAAAATTTCAAATTCATTGAAATCTTTTGAAATCCCTTGAAATTTTTGAAAGATTTGTAAAGTTCCTTAGAATTTTTAAAAATACCCTTAAAAATCAAATTTAAAAATCTTTAAAATCCTTTGGAAACCCTTTAAACGATTGAAATCTATCAAAAATTCGTTGGACTCTTAAAATTCCCTAAGATGTATGAAATCCTTTGAAATCCATTGGAATTTTTAAAAATAATAAAATAAAAATCTGAAACTCCTTCAAATGATTGAAATCTATTAAAAATTCCTTCGAATGTTTCAAAATACCTTAAAACGTTTAAAATCCTTTGAAACCCTTGACATTTTTTAAAGCTCTAGAAAATTACTTAGAATTTTTCAAAATAACCTAAAATCCTTCAAATTCTTTGGAATCAGTACAAAATATTCAAATCCACTAAAAATACCCAAAAACATTTCAAATCATTTGAAATCCCATGAAACTTTTAAAAGCTCTTGAAAATTCCTTGGATGCTTCAAAAATACCCTAAAATTCTTTTAAATCCCTTTAAATTATTAAAATTTATTGAAAATTCTTCCAAATCTTTTTAAATGCCAGAAAATATTTAAAATCATTTAAACGTTTTGAAGTTCTTGAAAATTCCTAAGTGGTTTTAAAAATACCTTAAAATCCCTTCAAATTATTGAAATATATTGAAAATTCCTTGGAATGTTTTAAAATTTCCGCAACATTTTCAAATTCATTGAAGACTTTTGAAATCTCCTGAAACTTTTGAAAGCTTTGTAAAATTCCATGGAATTTTTAAGATACCCTAAAATCTTTTGGAATACCTTGAAATTATTCGAACCTTTCAAAAATTCATGTGATTTTTTCAAAATACCCTCAAAAATGAAATTTAAAAAATCTTTTAAAATACCAGAAAATATTTAAAATCGTTCAAAACGTTTTTAAGCTCTTGAAAATTCCTCAGTGGTTTTAAAAATACCTTAAAATCAAAATCCCTGCAAATCATTGAAATCTATTGAAAATTTCGTGGAATTTTTTAAAATACCCAAATATATTTCAAATCTGTTGAAACCCTTTGGAATTTTTAAAAATACCTTAAAATAAAGTCCTTTGAAACCCCTTGAAACTTTTTAAATTTCTAGAAAATTCCTTGAAAATTTTAAAAATAATCTTAAAAATAAAATGTAAAAATCTTTAAAATCCCTTTAAATGATTGAAAACTATTAAAAATTCCTTGGACTCTTAAAATTACCAAAATATCTGAAACCCTTTAAAAACCCTTGAATCTTTAAAATTCCTTCGAATATTTAAAAATACTCGAAGACATTTAAAATCCTTCAAATCTTTTGGAAAAGCTTGGAATTTATTAAAAATTCCTTGGAATGTTTTAAAAGATACTCTAAAATATTTAACCCTTCCAAATCCCTTGCAAATTTTTAAAGCTCTTGAAAATTCCTTCGAACTTTAAAAAAAATCCTTCAAAACTCAACTCAAACCTGCAAGATCCTTTAAAATGATTGAAATCTAATAAAAATATCTTGGAATCTTTTTAACTAGCCTAAAATATTTAAAATCATTTGAAATGCCTTGAAACTTTTTAAAACTCTTGAAAATCCCATGGTATTTTTAAAAATGCCATAAAAAATCTTTAAAGTGATGTTTCACTTTAAAAGTGTACAAGTGACAGTGTGGCAGTTAAAGTCCAAAATCCCAAAAAGTGGTTACAACTTTCCTATTACATTTTTTCTTTTGTGTATTTTTTTCGCCAGAATCTCGGAAATCAGATTCTGAAATAGGTTCTACTGAATGCTGGAGTTTCTACTTGAGTATAGCATCTACTTCAAAGCATAAATTCAGAGAATACTTCAAACAGAGAAATAATCAGGCTCAGCTTCTGTAATTGACAAAGAAGCTTACTTCATGTGGAACAAGTAGGCGTCAGAAATTATTACCCTCGAAACGCAAAGAGGATATAATCGCTCAGGAAATTCGTATTTTAATCCTACAATTCAAAGTACTCGAAACTCGTGAGATCTTCAGAGCAGCTCGATAATGAACAAAGATTTCATTCTGATCTGTACAAACATTAAAACTTGTTCAGAAATAGGCAATACTCAACAGAGGGGAAAATTCAATACAATTTTTTTGTTTCGTTCGACAATTATCGAAATAATTAAGACTTACCTGTTGATGAACCCGTAGCCACTCTTTACGTTGAACCATTTTACTGTCCCGGTGACTTTTGTAGCTGTAACAAAGAAACAAATAATTAAAAATCAATTTTGTTATGAAGCAACACAAATTCGGAAACATTTGAATAGTTAGAGGTAATCATAAATGAATTTTGTGAATAAACTTTGTTTTTTAGAGCTCAAACTACTCTTGAAAATTTTAATTTTACACATCACAATCCAAAATGCTCTCAAAACAGGGGAAATATGACGATTTTTCACGAAAATAGGGGAATAAATTACTGTAAATGTAAGTAACTTAGGCAACATATTTCTCAGATTTCAAGTCCAAAATATATTGCATCTTTAACAAAATAGTTGAATTTTCAAGCAAACAAAGAATCAATTTTCTACCGAAGGAAATGAATTTTTAACCCAAAAAGATGAATTTACAACAAAAGAATTGAATTTTCTACCAGGCAAGATTTTTCAGTCAAAAAATAAAAAAAATCAACTGAAGTATTTAATTTTTTAACCTGTAAAACTAATTTTCTACAAGACAGTTGAATTTTCAATACAAAAATAAAAATTTTCAACAAATAAAGTTAATTTTTAACCAAATAGTTGAATTTTTAACACAAAAAGATGAATTTTTAACTAAAAATATTAATTTTCTACCAAAGAAGACAAATTTTCAGCCAAATAGTTGCATTTGCAAACAAACGATTAGTTTGTACCAAGGAGATCAATTTTCAACCAAAGAAATTAATTTTTAACCAAGTTGTTCAACTTTCCACCAAACAACTGAATTTTCTACCAAAATAGTTGAATTTTCAGCCAAAAAAAAATGAATCTACCTAAAAATGAATTTTTCACAAAGTAGTTCAAATTTCAACCAAGAATTGAATTTTCAACTAAAGACGAATTTTCGACAAGAGAGTTGAATTTTCCACCAAAAAAATATTAATTTTCAGCCGAAAAAGATTAATTGAAAAAAAAACGAATTTTCAACAACATAACTCAATTTTCTACCAAGGATATGAATTTTCAACCAAAAAAATGAATTCTTAACTAAGTTCAACTTTCAATCAAACATTGCATTTTCTACCAAAATAGTTGAATTTTCAACCCAAAAGATTAATTGACGAACAAAGAAGAAGAATTTTTAACCACATGGTTGAAAATGCACCCAAAACTGGAATAGTTCAATATAAGATTAAAAAAATAATTTTTAACAACAAAAAAAGGAATTTTCAACAAAATAGTTCAATCGTGAACCACCCCAGATTAATTTTCAAAGAAATAGATCATTTCGAACAAAAATGAGATGAATCTACCAAAAAATTAACTTTTAACAAAGTATTTCAAACTTTAACCAGGAATGAATTTTCAACAACAAAAAAACGAATTTTCAGCAAAAGAGTTGAATTTTCCAATAGGAAAGATTTTACAGTCAGAAAAGAAAAAAATCAACTAAAGTGTTTTCAAATTTTCAAACCGCTAAGACGAATTTTCTACCAAAATAGATGAATTTTCAACCCAAAAAATGAATTTTGAACTAAGAAGATTAATTTTCTACCACAAATTATGTATTCTCAACGAAAAATAGTAGTTCATATTTGAAAAAAATAACTGAAATAATTTAAACTTTTACCAAAATATATAGCTGAATTTTCTACCCAAAAAGTTAAATTTCTAATCAAGAAGATTGATTTTTCTACCTAAAAAAAAAAAGAATTTTCAACAAAATAGTTGAATCATCAGCCAAACCAGGTTAGTTTTCAAAGAAACAGTTCATTTTGAACCAAAAGGGGTGAACTTTCAAAAACAGTTGCATTTTTAAACGAAACATGAATTTTTAAACGAAATATGAATTTTCATTTCAAAAAGTTGATTTTCAACAAAGCAGCAAAATTTGTAAACAAAGAGCTGAATTCTGAACCAAACATATAATAGTAGAATTTTCAATTAAAAATAATTAACTTTTAACTAGAAATGATTACTGTTCTATCCAAAGATGAATATTCAATCCAAAAAGACGAATTACACATCAGAAAGACGAATTTTTAACAAAATAATTAAATTCTCAGAAAAATAATTAAACTTTTAACCAAAAGAGATGAAAAGTCTGATCCAAAAATACAATAACAGACATTTGAAATAAAAAGAAGTAACTTTCAGCCAAAAATAGTTGAAAATTCTTATTGGGCTCTATTAATTCAGTTCACAATTAAGCGAGAAAACGAGCAGTTTATTGAAAATAGAAAAAAAAGGGTATTCTTCAAAACAAAACAAAACTTCTTTGAAACCCCTGGAAGCTTTTTAAAGTTCTAGAAAACTCCTTGGAATTTTTAAAAATACACTTAAAAATAACATTTGAAAATCTTTAAAATCCCTTTAAATGATTAAAAAGTATTAAAAATTCCTTGTTTAATAATCTAATCTTGTTATATATAAATAATCTAATCTTGTTTAATAATCTGTCATGATCTATAAGTTAATGTAGACTTTACAATATTATTTTATTTAATTTAAAAAAAAAAAAGGAAAATAGGGGAAAGAGTGTGAAACCTGAAATTCTTAATTTCCCTATCCAGGAAATGTTTAAATTTGTGATACACTTTCTGCAGGGTATTAATTCTCATCCAAGATAATTATGAGATGACAGAATTGTAAATTAAAGCATATTTTATCAAAATTACAAAAGCTAATTTGAAGAAGAGTATAATTAAATCTGCACCAAAGTTTACAAACGCTTGATAACAAATGTTTCACATCTGGAACAAGTCCATTTCGACACAAGGGTCGAATGAATAAATAACCCACCTGCAATTCAAAAGTACAAGTATTGAGGATAAAAAACACCACCCATTACGAATCCAAACTGTACAAAGGCACAAATATTTCATCCACAAATTGGATTCGAATTTCCCGAAACAGAAAGAAATGCTTTGGGAAACGCGTTAGCTTTGACGCTGATTGCATTTTAAAACATGAATTGCAAAAAATGACAAAAACTGTACCGTTGATCGATTCCTGATCCATTCCGGTGCACACTTAGATATGTTCTGGAATGTTTTAATTCCAGAAATACGAATGAAATTCTAGGCAACTTAAAAAAAAATCAAGATTTCAAATATCAGGAGGAAAAAGTTAAATTTTATTGACCAGTAAAGTATGATAAAGTTGAATTAACATGTTTCCTTATTGTAATTGCGGATTGTTGCATTATATCAGAATAAGAGGGCGTGTTGCTAAAGTGCAAAGGCGGAGATTGTGCAATAATTAACAAGTTCACAGAAAAGGAAAGATTGCTTAGACAGAAATTAAAAAGTTGTATTATCTTTGCGTCATAAAAAGTTCTGAAAATAACCATTCAGAATTTACACCATTTTTTAGAAGTATGGTCCACTGAGATTTTTAATTTCTTTACTTTTTCCTTGAATAAGAAACAAAAAAATCCTGGAATTTACAAAACAGTAATTAGAATTCATGCTTTTAAATTTTCACATTCTAATTCTGCTTAAATTTAAATAGTTAAATGGTTTTAATCTTCTACTCAAACTTTTTGAGCTTTAAATTGTACAATCTTGTAAGGCTTCACTTAAGATACACATATCGGAACAAAAGCTCAAGTTTAGTGCTAAATTTCTCCTATTACGTCATGCATAAGTTTTTGCAAAAAATGTAATGGCCTTGACGATTTATTGGCAAATGCATTACAAATCACTCGAACGCGGCCAAGGTTTTGTTAACGCCAAGTCTAGAAGATCGAGTTTCAACTACTTGCTTTTACTCATCATCTACCTTATTAAAAAAACAGGAATAGTTTCGAACCATATTTGAGGAGTGAGCGAACAAACCGTGATAAATTCATTTTTTGATTAAATCTATTCAATGATTGTTTCTGTATGTTTGGAATATAACCAATTCGATTAACAGACTTATGTTGGCGGAAAAAAATGTTCTCGGCTTCAATGTCTACCCATGAAATGAAATTAATTTTTAAACCAATTTTAATTTCTAATTACAGAATCATCACGCAAATAGGTAAAACTTATTAAACATGGAGTACATAATTATCATTGGTTTTCAAATATTATTTGCAAAATAAAAATAAACTTAAAAACTTACAAAAAATTTGTAACAATAGTGATTCAGCTTGAAGGAATCTGGATCTAGATTGAAAATATTTCTTTCTCACTGTTAAAATTTTCAAATTTGATTACTTCTAATTTTTTAATTATAATTGGATTACAATTTACATTCATTTTGAACTTCAGGCACATAAAGTTTCAACATTATAAACTTAAAATTACTCGATAATTAAGACTTTAAATTTTAGATTGTGCAATGTGAAACTATTAATTTTGTAATGCTCTTGAAACAGAGGAAATCAACAAAGTAGTTGAACTTTCAAGAAAAAGGGACCATTTTTTATCAAGAGTTGAATTTTCAAGTTAAAGTCGAAAAACCTAAAAAAAACAATGACTTTTAAGCCCGAACGATTAATTTTTAATCAAATAGTCGGTGTAAAAAATTCAACTAAATAGTTAAGAACTTTCAAGCTAAACCTAAAAAGTTGAAATTTCGACAAAAAAGATCATTTTCAACCAAGAAAGATGAATTTTCATCCAAAAAGGGTAACTTTTCTACCATAAAAGAAGAAACTTTCAATCTATTAAGCCAAATAGTTGCATTTTCATCCATGAATTATGAAATTTCTACTAAAACAGATGAGTTTTCAAATTTAAAAGGCAAATTAAAAAAAAAATAGTTGAATTTTCATCCAAAAAAGATTTTAGTTTGACTTTTCAACATAAAAATATGAGTTTAAAAAAAAAGTAAATTTTATACGAAATAGTCGAATTTTCAACCAAAAAGGATGAATTTCAACAAAATTGTTGAATTTT
>CAKNXH010074556.1:0-16832 GCA_932178445.1 Andricus quercusramuli | reverse complement strand
AAGACGAATGCTCAAAAAAAAGGTGAATTTTCCATAAAAAATGACTTAACAAAATTTTCATTTTCCCTGACCATCAATATTTAAAAATAAGAATTCTAATCTTCTATAAATTGACCTACGAACACCCTGGAAAAATAATTTACTGAATTCCAAACCAGATTAACTGAAATTTTTCTAACCAAGATGAATTTTTAACAACAAAAAAATATAATTTTTCAAGTTTCAATCCAAACGGACAAATTTTCTGTCCAAAAAGATGAATGCTTGACAAAACAGTTGAATTTTCGATCAAAAAAGATTACTTTAAACAAAATAGTAGTTGATTTTTCATCAAAATAATTGAATTTTCAACTGAATAGTAGAATCCCAGGATAGCCGCGAAACATAATTTTCAAAATTCCCTTATTGTTCCCTGGCCAATTTTTCATTTTCCTTAGCAACCAATATTTAAAAATAAGAAATCTAATCTTCTATAAATTGAGTTTCGACCACCCTAAAAATGGATTGCTAAATTCGAAACCTAGTTAATTAAAAATTGTCAAAGAAGAGTTCCAATCTAAAAATAATTCTATTTTCAACATTTATCAGGAGAATGAAAAAAATTCTGTTTGCTACGATCTCCCCTACATCTGCCTACATAAATGAACATTCCCTTCCCTATTTTCTATATAAATTCGAGGCTATACAGATATAGCTGTACTGAAGCTTGTGAAGCTGCGAAAGGTCGTTGAACTAGTGCGCGTCCTATCTCAGAACACATAGAAAATCACACACACACACTTGCAAATACTCGTACAAAACGGTTCTGCGAGGGTTCTCGCCCGATCCCCAAACCCTACAGAGGAAAACCCCTAGCTATTTCTATGGCAATATAGGTGTATGGTTCCAGAAACATCCACTACAGTCGATTTTCGACAGAGTTCGATTCTCAAAGATCGGACTCACTTCAGAGATTAAAAATAGTGTAACTAATAGCAACAATTTACAAAAATATTCTCAAAATAGGAGCCGTACTTAAATTACGTAACCCACATGTAACAAAATATTTCTACCTCCCCCTCCCCTCCCCCCTTACTGTACGTAATTTTCAGTTTCGAAAAATGTTTTGCTAGTAGAATTAGATCTTTCCTTGACTAATTTTTCATTTTCCTTGATCATTAATATTCAAATACCAGTATTTTTATCTTGAAATATTTTTAACATAGAATCTTTTATAAACAGAATTAAACAGTATTTCAGATACAGATTAAAAATTTATAAATTTATTTTAAACAAAACAATTCCTTTTCTACTCTAAAAAATGGATTTTTAACAAAATACTTGAATTTTCAACAAAATAATTAAATTTTCAACATAATAGTTGAATTTTCAACCTAAAAAGAGAAATTCCCAACAAAAGGTGTCATAGTTTATATTTTAACCAAAAATGACGAAATTTATAAAAAAAAAAAAAAAGAATTTTAAAACCAAAAAGACGAATTATGAACAAATAAAGATTTTTCACGGAAGAAAGAAAATCTTACCTACATTGTTAAACCTTCAAACAGGAAAAGTAATTTTTTCTACAATAATTGAATTCACAAATAAAAAATATGACTTCAACAAAAAATTATTTCTCCACGAAACTAAAATTTCAAACCAAGAAAATTCAATTTTTTTTAACAAAAAAGGAAAATTTCCAATTAAAAAGATCAATCTTCAAAAAATGGAAAAGTTACTTTTTCAGTTAAAAAATTTATTCTAAACAAAACAAAACTTTTCCGCTAAACAGTTACAATTTTAACCAATGACATAAGCCTTCAATAACAAACATTTTTAACAATGTAATTTAACTTTTACCCAAATAGTTGAATTTTCGCATCAATAAAAAATTAATTTTCATCAAAATAGTTAAACTTTCAACTCAAGCAAAGAAGGATAATTTTTAACCAAAAAGTTGCATTTTCATTAAAAAAAAAAAAAGAAACTCCTACCAAAGCAGATATGAATTTTTAACTCGAAAAGATAAATTTAAAAAATACTTGAATTTTCTATTAAAAAAGATTTCAGTTGACTTTTTACGATCAAAATATGAATTTTTAACTAAGAAATAAGTTTCTATGCAAAACATTGAATTTTCAAACCAAAAAGAAGAATTTTTACCCAAAATGAATGACTTTTTAACAAAATTGTTGAATTCTATACACAATAGTTATATTTTCATCTAAAAAAGATGAAACTCCTAAAACACAAAAATTAAAGAAAAAAAAGAAAAAGAAAAAAAATAGTTGAATTTTCATCCAAAAAAGATTACAGTTGACTTTTCAAGACCAAAATATATTTTGTAACCAAAATTAAGTTTTTTAACTAAAAAAGATTCAATTTACACCAAAAGAGACGACTCTTCAATAAAATAGATGAATTGGTATCAAAAACATTAATTTTAAGTCCAGAAGATTAATTTTCTATCAAAAAGTCGAATTTTATACAAAATATAGCAATTTTTAACTGAAGAGTTGAATTTTCAACAAAAAAAAATTAATTTTTTCAACCAAATAGTCCAATTTTCAACTAAAATTACGAATTTTCAACCAAATAGTCCAAGTTTCTGCTACAAAAAGATAAATTTTCAATCAAAAATATAATAGTTAAATTTCCAACAAAAAAGATAAATCTTCAAAAAAAATAAATCGATTTTAATAAAAAACATAGTTTCAACCAAAAAAAGGTTAATTTTCTATTAAAAGACATACATTTTCAACAAAAGAGTCTTAAGGTAAAAAGCGGTTTGAAAAAAATTTACTTTTAATTAATTTAATGCTTCAAAAACAGCTGAATTTTCGATAAAAAAAGATTACTTTTTAACAAAATATTTAATTATTCATGACTGAATTTTTAACCAAACAAAAATGACATTCAACCAAAAATGGCTGAATTTTCTTAATACAATAGCTTCTTATAATTAATTTCAGATGTAAGCGAAAAAACGAGAAAAAGGGGAAATTTCTTGAAAACAGGGAGAAAGAGTGGAATTCTTTGAAGGGAAAAATTAATTTTAAATTGAAGGACTTTAAAAGTTAACAATTCCGGAATTGGGATGCAATATTTTCGAACTTGAAAATTTTTTTGAGATCAGTGATATGAGAGGAAAAAGAACTTCAGAATCTGTTTAAAAAAATTAAACATTTTTCGAGGCTAAGCTATTATAAATTTTAAATGCGATTGATCATTTATCTGTAACCAGAAATCTTGATTCGCGCGTCACACGCGCGAGAGTTTTTTATTGGCAGTTAAATTCCCAATATAAACCAAAAATACTCCTAAAAAAAATTCTGGATATGTCTCGGGTCCACTGTAGTGAGAACAAAACTTCGTTGAAGAAAAAAATAACAAAAAAACAACAAAAATCGTTGAAGAAGATAGTATCCGCGAAAAACCTAACCAATGCTTGTTTCCATCAATAAATAATAAAATGTTGATTTTTAATCATGAATGAAACTTAAAAAAAAGGAATTATAACACTTTGAATATAAAACAAATTATTATCAGGTTTCTATTAGATAATGTAGTGTCAAGTGACATTTAAAAGGATTGAACAGATTTTTCTAAACTAAGAAATAAAATGTCTTACATTATTGTATATATTTCTTATATGATTTATAATTGAAAGCTTTCAAAATTAATGCATTTAAACTATAAATGTTAAAAATTAAACAATTCCAAAGTGCGTTTAAAGTTGAAGAATTCTTAAATTAGGACCTTGAAACCAAATCGTTAAAAATTAATATTTTTCAAAATGTGCGAATGGGATTGAGGAAAGACAATAATTTTATAAGAAATAAATCTGATGTATACTAAAAAACAGTCTCATTGACACGACAGAAAAAGTCGCGAGACAAAAAACACGCGAAAAGAGGGACAAATAAATTCGAAGATTATTATTAATAATTATCAAAGGTTAATGTTATCGATTAGTCACCTCAAGTTGAGAGAAGAGTCTCTATCAAAAATCGAAAATAAACAAATGAAATAACTGCTTTTAAATTTTCCTACAAAAAAGAACTGAATTCCAGTAATAAAATGATCAATTAACCATTATTGTTTACTTCAAAATTCTGGGCTAATTTCATAAAAGGTGATTTTTCTCGGTTTTCTTTTAAGTGATTCCATTGGATTGGACTAATAGGCTGGCTAACAGCAAATACATTGTGGAAGGTTCTGGAAGACCCCGTTCTTAATAGTTGCTTGGGCACACTAAAAGGCTTCCCTTCAGTGGGGTTCTCCAGAATTCAACCCTAAGG
This sequence comes from Andricus quercusramuli, assembly GCA_932178445.1. Classification (NCBI taxonomy): domain Eukaryota; kingdom Metazoa; phylum Arthropoda; class Insecta; order Hymenoptera; family Cynipidae; genus Andricus; species Andricus quercusramuli. Next base: position 12,552 of record CAKNXH010074556.1, on the reverse strand, counting down.
CTTCCACTTCCGTCTGATCATGATTTAAGCACTTGGAAGACCATATTTGGTCATCTACCATTGAACGTGCGTTTCCACCATCTTTTTCTAACTTATGAATGCAAGTATCGTCAGCATTACTTGCAATGCTTTCCTGTGACATCATACGACTTACAACTAGATAACACCTGTTTCTATTCATACCAAGAGTAGTACATAAAATTAATTTGAAAATTAAATTCTTTCAACTTCGGCGGCGTTCAAACACCAACATTTTAAGGAACCTTAATTCAATAGCATTAATTTTGTAACCGCTTCCAATTTCAACATGGGAACCATAAGGTCGATTTTTTTCTACTTTCTAACCTCAGTACTTGATTATTATTAAATAAAAGCAAGGAAAATAACAACCGGTTCGAATTTTTTAATGAAAAAACTAATTTTTTAAATATGGAAATACAATTTCACTCCCAGACCTCACAGACCCTATAAGTAGATAAGGGGGTTTCTAATACAAGTTTCCTGTTATCGACATTGAGCTTATTCCACAGCTCAAGTGGTTTGTGTCCGTGCTATGTTTTCAGAATATTCTCGAAACTTAGCACGGACACGAACCACTTAAGCTGTGGAATAGTCTCGATGTCGATAACAGGAATTTCGGATTAGAAACCCCTTACTTACTACTCTAACAGAATAAAAAATAGCCTTTATATTCCACTTCTTATCCATAGGAGTAAATAAGCAAGGAGGTTTTGTAAACCAAGATCCCTGTTACCAACATCGAGACTATTCGACAACTCAAGTGGTTCGTGTCGGTGCTAAGTTTCAAGAATGGGAGAGTTTACAACTCACCAAAGAGCTCGATCTGTTCGGGTCCGAGTTCCGCGAAAATTTAAATTTAATAAATGAAAAATAGCTTTTTCTGTACAAATTATTAATAAAAGTTTATAGCTCATTTTTAAAATAAAGTGAAAGAGTAAGTCATTTAGTTTGAAGAGAAGAAATTTAATATTTTAATCACTGGTCACTTTTTCTTGCGTAGTTTTAAATTTTACAAACATAACATTATTGTCTACTGAAAAAACTGAAAGTACGTGTTTTGATAACATTCTCTATTTTTTTTTACCAAATAGTAGAACTTTCAACTAATAGAGATAAATTTTAAAACGAAAACGAAACAGTTCCTTTTTCAACCAAAAAGATAAATTTTCAAACAACAAGGATACACTTTCTACTAAAAACAAAAAAACAAATAAATTTTAAACAAAATACATAAAAAAGAGATATTTGATATTCCAACCAAAAAATATTTTTAATATTGAATAAAAAACAGTTGAATTTAAACAAAAAATATGAACTTTAAATAAAATACTTCATTTTTAAGTCCAAAAATTAACTTTTAACATCAAAAATTTTTTTTCAATCAAATATTTAAATTTTCATCAAAAGGAAGGAATTTGCAAGTAAAAAAAATTGTACGAAAACACGAAATAGTTCAATTATCAACAAAAATATAAGTTTTCAAACAAGAAGGATTAAGTTCTACTAGAAAGACAAATTTTAAACAAAATACATCAATTTCTAACTAAATGTTTAAAGTAATTACTAAAAAAGGCAAACTTTCTACTTAAAAAAAAAAGAATTTTCAACCAAATTTTTAAATTTTCAACCAAAAATGGAATGGTGAAATTTTTAGATAGAAAAGTTGAATTTCCTACACTATAGTTCAATTCGCAACAAAACAGTGAATTTTCAACTAAAAAAGAAAACATTTTCAACAAAAAATGGAATATTTAAATTTTCTGTTAAAAAAAATTAATATTCAATCAAAAAAGCGAAATTTTCAATAGAATAGTTAAATTATCAGCCATAGAGATGAATTTTCAACCAAAGTAATAAATCTTCAACTGAAAAACTTACTTTTTAACAAAGTAGTATAACTTTGAACCAAAACAGATGAATTTCCAACAAAAAATTGATTATATGATATTCCAACCAAAAAAGATTTCAAATATTTCAATGTTAATTAAAAAAGAGTTAAATTTAAACGAAAAAGACGAACTTCAAATGAAATACTTAATTTTTAAGTTCCAAAATTAATTTTTAACAACAAATTTTTTTCAATAAAATAGTTAAATTTCTATAGAAAGAAATGAATTCTCAACTAAAAAAATGTGTATCAAAACAAGCAATAGTTCAATTTTCAGTTAAAAAAAATAATTTTGAACCAAAAAATTTTCATCTAAAAAATGAATTTTTAACAAAAAAAAAATAGTTTTAACAAAGTAGTTAAATTTTAAAACAAAGAAATTAACTTTTAACCTATCGGTTTGAGTTAAATTTTTTGTAGCAAATTCTTTTTCGTTGGTTAAATCCAATTGTTATTTAATTTAAATTAAAATCTCTTTTATCGAAATATTAACTATTACATTTTTTGTTGAAAATTCCTCTTTTTAGGCTGAAAATTCAACTCCTTGATTGAAAGTTGAACTACTTTCTCGAATGTTCAATATTCTGGTTAAAGATTATTTTAGTTGAAAATTCGTTTTTTTTTGTTAAATTAACTTTTTAAATTAAAAAATGAACTATTTTGTTGAAAATTCGACTGATTGGTTGAAAACTAACTTTTTTTTATTAAAAATTCATATTATCGGATTAAAAAGTATATTTTTTTGTAGAAAATTCGTTTTTATTGCAAATTAATTCTCTTAAATGAAACTTTATTTACCTATCCCATCTTTGTTTAAAATTTGTTAGTATTTAGTTGAAAATTAGTCTTCTTGTAGAAAATCTTGGTCGTAAATTCGCCTTTTTGCCTTAAAAATTCAGTAATTTGAATTATTTTTTAAATCTTTTTTGACTAAAAAAGGTTTTGGATTAAAAATGCAACTATTCTGTTGAACATTCATCTTTTTCGTTTGAAAATTCATCCCTTTCTGTAGAAATTTCACCGTTTTCGGTTTAAAATATGCAACTGTCTGGTTAAAAATTAATCGGTTTCTATTGAAATTAACTTTTTTGATGAAAATTCGTTTTTGTTGGCTAAATCCAATTGTTCTTTAGTTTGAATTAAAACGTTTTTATTTAAATATCAAAGATGATTTTAGTTGGAAATTCACTTTTTTTTTGCTAAAAATTAATTTTGTTCCATTAAAAAATTAACTATTTTATTGAAAATTCAACTGATTGGTTAAAAATTAAATTTTTTATAAAAAATGCATATTCTCGGATTAAAAAATCTACTGCTTTGGAGAAAATTCGTTTTTTATTGAAAATTAATTATGAAAAATTATTTACCTATCCCATTTTTGGTTGAAATTAGTTACTATTTAGTTGAAATCTATTCGTTTTGTAGATAATTAATCTTCTTGGTTGAAAATTCAACTATTTGATTTAAAATTGAGGTATTTTGTTGAAAATTGACCTTTTCTGGCAGAAAATTCATTTCTTGACGGAAAATTAAACTACTTGGTTAAAATGTTTTTTTTAATTTTGTTGAGAATTCATCTTATTTTATAGAATACTAATCTTATGTGCTGCAAATTCATATTTTCAGTTGAGGATACAACTCTTTTCTTGAAAATTCCTCCTCTTTGGTTCAATTTAACTGTTTTTTATTCATTTAAAATAAAAATGTTTTCTTGGTTAAAAACAGCACGGAGAAAAAAAAGAGTTTGCTAAAGTTACAAGATTTTCAGTTAAAATAGGGGCTCTCATAATAGAGTTTACAGTTTGAAGAGGTCAACTTGACCGAAAAGTTCAGTAAATGATACAGAAAACATCCGCAATTTAAAAATAATACTAAAAGTCTGTAAGGCCTGCAAGACCGATAAAACCTTCTAGCATAATTCCTAAGCCCGCCTGAGATCTGTATTTCAAATGAGAGATAAAAACCGCAGAAAAAGCTTTCACCGGAAAAATGCAGTTATCTGAAGGCTTCCATTTTTCCATTGAAAAATCAATAATGTTATTCACGTAAAGGATTCACAAAGCCAGAGAGCGTTATCCGTTTTTACAAATGCATTAAGGATTCTTTCAGAGATACTGAATCAGCTTAGCACAGCTGACTGGGCGTCCCATTAAAGAAAACTTTAGCCAATACTTATGGAATCTGGGTAGGGAAGAGTAGGTAAAACAAGTGGGAAGTAGTAGAAACCAAATGTAGCAACAACGTCAATAAAATACTTTCTCGATAAAAGTGAGATCGATGATCAGTTGTTTCCAACAAACGATCCTTTCTTGTAGAACACAGCAGAAGAAGCTGCATAGAGAAAATTACAAGTCTTGAGTGCAATGGCTATAAACAGTAAAGACGAACGGAAAATGGGAAAGCAGGACTTCCAGCTCCTAGGGAAGTACAACTATACACGTATTGCCTTGGGAATATCTCGTTCGAAGTGGCACGAAATTTTGGCAAAAAGCCAGACAAATGGGTAGACCTACAAATAGCGAAAGGGGGCTAGACGAAATTCGCCTCATGAAATTTGCAGATTGATTTTAGTTCAAAAATGTTCAACTTCTAAAATAAGGTGACCGCAAAACTTTCTTTTTAAAATTCCCTGATTTCTCATTGATTAATAAAATAAAATGAAAAAAAAACAACTTTATATTTAAATATTTTAAATTTATTATTCTCAGAACTGCTACAGCCTAATTTATTCGAAACAAATTCAAACAAATTCAAGTTAAATTCAAACAAATTCAAGTTAAATTCAAACGAATTTTAAAAATCAACAAATTCCTATGGTTTCAGTAAAATTTGAGTGAAATTAGATGCATTTAAGGAAAATAAGAATTTGATGAAATTTATAAAAATTCTGGGCAAATGAAAAAAAATTAAAGTGAATAATTGAAAGCAATTAAAGAATATGAAACAATTAATTGAATTCAGTAAGTCTGAAATGAAGTTAGAAAAATTCAACAAAATTAAAAAAATTAAAGAAAATTCCAAAGAATTTAGAAGAATTCAGGGTGAATTAAAATTAATTTAAATAAATTACAAATTAAAATGAATTACAATCCTTTTTAAATCTCGTCAAATCTTTGAAATCCTTCACTTCTTGTGAATAAATTCTTTGAAATCCATTAAAATATTATAAAATCCCGTGAAATGCTATGAAATCTGATACTTCCCGAAACCCTAGAAAATTTATCAAAATAATTTGAAAGCTGTAAAATCGCTTACAATCATTAAAATAGTCTGAAACCTTATAAAATCCCGTGAAATTTATTTAAACGTCTCAAAACCCTACAAAGCCCTATAAAATCGTTAAATATCTTCCGAAAACCTAGGTAATTCTTTGCCCTAAAATATCCTAAACTCTTTGAGAAATCCTTTTAAATTATTGAAATCAATTAAAAATTCCTTGCAATGTTTAAAAATTTCATAAAAAAATTTCAAATTCATTGAAATCTTTTGAAATCCCTTGAAATTTTTGAAAGATTTGTAAAGTTCCTTAGAATTTTTAAAAATACCCTTAAAAATCAAATTTAAAAATCTTTAAAATCCTTTGGAAACCCTTTAAACGATTGAAATCTATCAAAAATTCGTTGGACTCTTAAAATTCCCTAAGATGTATGAAATCCTTTGAAATCCATTGGAATTTTTAAAAATAATAAAATAAAAATCTGAAACTCCTTCAAATGATTGAAATCTATTAAAAATTCCTTCGAATGTTTCAAAATACCTTAAAACGTTTAAAATCCTTTGAAACCCTTGACATTTTTTAAAGCTCTAGAAAATTACTTAGAATTTTTCAAAATAACCTAAAATCCTTCAAATTCTTTGGAATCAGTACAAAATATTCAAATCCACTAAAAATACCCAAAAACATTTCAAATCATTTGAAATCCCATGAAACTTTTAAAAGCTCTTGAAAATTCCTTGGATGCTTCAAAAATACCCTAAAATTCTTTTAAATCCCTTTAAATTATTAAAATTTATTGAAAATTCTTCCAAATCTTTTTAAATGCCAGAAAATATTTAAAATCATTTAAACGTTTTGAAGTTCTTGAAAATTCCTAAGTGGTTTTAAAAATACCTTAAAATCCCTTCAAATTATTGAAATATATTGAAAATTCCTTGGAATGTTTTAAAATTTCCGCAACATTTTCAAATTCATTGAAGACTTTTGAAATCTCCTGAAACTTTTGAAAGCTTTGTAAAATTCCATGGAATTTTTAAGATACCCTAAAATCTTTTGGAATACCTTGAAATTATTCGAACCTTTCAAAAATTCATGTGATTTTTTCAAAATACCCTCAAAAATGAAATTTAAAAAATCTTTTAAAATACCAGAAAATATTTAAAATCGTTCAAAACGTTTTTAAGCTCTTGAAAATTCCTCAGTGGTTTTAAAAATACCTTAAAATCAAAATCCCTGCAAATCATTGAAATCTATTGAAAATTTCGTGGAATTTTTTAAAATACCCAAATATATTTCAAATCTGTTGAAACCCTTTGGAATTTTTAAAAATACCTTAAAATAAAGTCCTTTGAAACCCCTTGAAACTTTTTAAATTTCTAGAAAATTCCTTGAAAATTTTAAAAATAATCTTAAAAATAAAATGTAAAAATCTTTAAAATCCCTTTAAATGATTGAAAACTATTAAAAATTCCTTGGACTCTTAAAATTACCAAAATATCTGAAACCCTTTAAAAACCCTTGAATCTTTAAAATTCCTTGGAATATTTCAAAATACTCTAAGACATTTAAAATCCTTTGAAATCTGTTGAACTTTTTCGAACTCTTGAAAATATTCCTGGGAACTTTTAAAAATATCATTTAAAAAAAGTGAAATCCTTCAAATCTTTTGGAAAAGCTTGGAATTTATTAAAAATTCCTTGGAATGTTTTAAAAGATACTCTAAAATATTTAAAATCCTTTAAAATCCTTTAAAACCCTTCCAAATCCCTTGAAAATTTTTAAAGCTCTTGAAAATTCCTTCGAACTTTAAAAAAAATCCTTCAAAACTCAACTCAAACCTGCAAGATCCTTTAAAATGATTGAAATCTAATAAAAATATCTTGGAATCTTTTTAACTAGCCTAAAATATTTAAAATCATTTGAAATGCCTTGAAACTTTTTAAAACTCTTGAAAATCCCATGGTATTTTTAAAAATGCCATAAAAAATCTTTAAAGTGATGTTTCACTTTAAAAGTGTACAAGTGACAGTGTGGCAGTTAAAGTCCAAAATCCCAAAAAGTGGTTACAACTTTCCTATTACATTTTTTCTTTTGTGTATTTTTTTCGCCAGAATCTCGGAAATCAGATTCTGAAATAGGTTCTACTGAATGCTGGAGTTTCTACTTGAGTATAGCATCTACTTGAAAGCATAAATTCAGAGAATACTTCAAACAGAGAAATAATCAGGCTCAGCTTCTGTAATTGACAAAGAAGCTTACTTCATGTGGAACAAGTAGGCGTCAGAAATTATTACCCTCGAAACGCAAAGAGGATATAATCGCTCAGGAAATTCGTATTTTAATCCTACAATTCAAAGTACTCGAAACTCGTGAGATCTTCAGAGCAGCTCGATAATGAACAAAGATTTCATTCTGATCTGTACCAACATTAAAACTTGTTCAGAAATAGGCAATACTCAACAGAGGGGAAAATTCAATACAATTTTTTTGTTTCGTTCGACAATTATCGAAATAATTAAGACTTACCTGTTGATGAACCCGTAGCCACTCTTTACGTTGAACCATTTTACTGTCCCGGTGACTTTTGTAGCTGTAACAAAGAAACAAATAATTAAAAATCAATTTTGTTATGAAGCAACACAAATTCGGAAACATTTGAATAGTTAGAGGTAATCATAAATGAATTTTGTGAATAAACTTTGTTTTTTAGAGCTCAAACTACTCTTGAAAATTTTAATTTTACACATCACAATCCAAAATGCTCTCAAAACAGGGGAAATATGACGATTTTTCACGAAAATAGGGGAATAAATTACTGTAAATGTAAGTAACTTAGGCAACATATTTCTCAGATTTCAAGTCCAAAATATATTGCATCTTTAACAAAATAGTTGAATTTTCAAGCAAACAAAGAATCAATTTTCTACCGAAGGAAATGAATTTTTAACCCAAAAAGATGAATTTACAACAAAAGAATTGAATTTTCTACCAGGCAAGATTTTTCAGTCAAAAAATAAAAAAAATCAACTGAAGTATTTAATTTTTTAACCTGTAAAACTAATTTTCTACAAGACAGTTGAATTTTCAATACAAAAATAAAAATTTTCAACAAATAAAGTTAATTTTTAACCAAATAGTTGAATTTTTAACACAAAAAGATGAATTTTTAACTAAAAATATTAATTTTCTACCAAAGAAGACAAATTTTCAGCCAAATAGTTGCATTTGCAAACAAACGATTAGTTTGTACCAAGGAGATCAATTTTCAACCAAAGAAATTAATTTTTAACCAAGTTGTTCAACTTTCCACCAAACAACTGAATTTTCTACCAAAATAGTTGAATTTTCAGCCAAAAAAAAATGAATCTACCTAAAAATGAATTTTTCACAAAGTAGTTCAAATTTCAACCAAGAATTGAATTTTCAACTAAAGACGAATTTTCGACAAGAGAGTTGAATTTTCCACCAAAAAAATATTAATTTTCAGCCGAAAAAGATTAATTGAAAAAAAAACGAATTTTCAACAACATAACTCAATTTTCTACCAAGGATATGAATTTTCAACCAAAAAAATGAATTCTTAACTAAGTTCAACTTTCAATCAAACATTGCATTTTCTACCAAAATAGTTGAATTTTCAACCCAAAAGATTAATTGACGAACAAAGAAGAAGAATTTTTAACCACATGGTTGAAAATGCACCCAAAACTGGAATAGTTCAATATAAGATTAAAAAAATAATTTTTAACAACAAAAAAAGGAATTTTCAACAAAATAGTTCAATCGTGAACCACCCCAGATTAATTTTCAAAGAAATAGATCATTTCGAACAAAAATGAGATGAATCTACCAAAAAATTAACTTTTAACAAAGTATTTCAAACTTTAACCAGGAATGAATTTTCAACAACAAAAAAACGAATTTTCAGCAAAAGAGTTGAATTTTCCAATAGGAAAGATTTTACAGTCAGAAAAGAAAAAAATCAACTAAAGTGTTTTCAAATTTTCAAACCGCTAAGACGAATTTTCTACCAAAATAGATGAATTTTCAACCCAAAAAATGAATTTTGAACTAAGAAGATTAATTTTCTACCACAAATTATGTATTCTCAACGAAAAATAGTAGTTCATATTTGAAAAAAATAACTGAAATAATTTAAACTTTTACCAAAATATATAGCTGAATTTTCTACCCAAAAAGTTAAATTTCTAATCAAGAAGATTGATTTTTCTACCTAAAAAAAAAAAGAATTTTCAACAAAATAGTTGAATCATCAGCCAAACCAGGTTAGTTTTCAAAGAAACAGTTCATTTTGAACCAAAAGGGGTGAACTTTCAAAAACAGTTGCATTTTTAAACGAAACATGAATTTTTAAACGAAATATGAATTTTCATTTCAAAAAGTTGATTTTCAACAAAGCAGCAAAATTTGTAAACAAAGAGCTGAATTCTGAACCAAACATATAATAGTAGAATTTTCAATTAAAAATAATTAACTTTTAACTAGAAATGATTACTGTTCTATCCAAAGATGAATATTCAATCCAAAAAGACGAATTACACATCAGAAAGACGAATTTTTAACAAAATAATTAAATTCTCAGAAAAATAATTAAACTTTTAACCAAAAGAGATGAAAAGTCTGATCCAAAAATACAATAACAGACATTTGAAATAAAAAGAAGTAACTTTCAGCCAAAAATAGTTGAAAATTCTTATTGGGCTCTATTAATTCAGTTCACAATTAAGCGAGAAAACGAGCAGTTTATTGAAAATAGAAAAAAAAGGGTATTCTTCAAAACAAAACAAAACTTCTTTGAAACCCCTGGAAGCTTTTTAAAGTTCTAGAAAACTCCTTGGAATTTTTAAAAATACACTTAAAAATAACATTTGAAAATCTTTAAAATCCCTTTAAATGATTAAAAAGTATTAAAAATTCCTTGTTTAATAATCTAATCTTGTTATATATAAATAATCTAATCTTGTTTAATAATCTGTCATGATCTATAAGTTAATGTAGACTTTACAATATTATTTTATTTAATTTAAAAAAAAAAAAGGAAAATAGGGGAAAGAGTGTGAAACCTGAAATTCTTAATTTCCCTATCCAGGAAATGTTTAAATTTGTGATACACTTTCTGCAGGGTATTAATTCTCATCCAAGATAATTATGAGATGACAGAATTGTAAATTAAAGCATATTTTATCAAAATTACAAAAGCTAATTTGAAGAAGAGTATAATTAAATCTGCACCAAAGTTTACAAACGCTTGATAACAAATGTTTCACATCTGGAACAAGTCCATTTCGACACAAGGGTCGAATGAATAAATAACCCACCTGCAATTCAAAAGTACAAGTATTGAGGATAAAAAACACCACCCATTACGAATCCAAACTGTACAAAGGCACAAATATTTCATCCACAAATTGGATTCGAATTTCCCGAAACAGAAAGAAATGCTTTGGGAAACGCGTTAGCTTTGACGCTGATTGCATTTTAAAACATGAATTGCAAAAAATGACAAAAACTGTACCGTTGATCGATTCCTGATCCATTCCGGTGCACACTTAGATATGTTCTGGAATGTTTTAATTCCAGAAATACGAATGAAATTCTAGGCAACTTAAAAAAAAATCAAGATTTCAAATATCAGGAGGAAAAAGTTAAATTTTATTGACCAGTAAAGTATGATAAAGTTGAATTAACATGTTTCCTTATTGTAATTGCGGATTGTTGCATTATATCAGAATAAGAGGGCGTGTTGCTAAAGTGCAAAGGCGGAGATTGTGCAATAATTAACAAGTTCACAGAAAAGGAAAGATTGCTTAGACAGAAATTAAAAAGTTGTATTATCTTTGCGTCATAAAAAGTTCTGAAAATAACCATTCAGAATTTACACCATTTTTTAGAAGTATGGTCCACTGAGATTTTTAATTTCTTTACTTTTTCCTTGAATAAGAAACAAAAAAATCCTGGAATTTACAAAACAGTAATTAGAATTCATGCTTTTAAATTTTCACATTCTAATTCTGCTTAAATTTAAATAGTTAAATGGTTTTAATCTTTTACTCAAACTTTTTGAGCTTTAAATTGTACAATCTTGTAAGGCTTCACTTAAGATACACATATCGGAACAAAAGCTCAAGTTTAGTGCTAAATTTCTCCTATTACGTCATGCATAAGTTTTTGCAAAAAATGTAATGGCCTTGACGATTTATTGGCAAATGCATTACAAATCACTCGAACGCGGCCAAGGTTTTGTTAACGCCAAGTCTAGAAGATCGAGTTTCAACTACTTGCTTTTACTCATCATCTACCTTATTAAAAAAACAGGAATAGTTTCGAACCATATTTGAGGAGTGAGCGAACAAACCGTGATAAATTCATTTTTTGATTAAATCTATTCAATGATTGTTTCTGTATGTTTGGAATATAACCAATTCGATTAACAGACTTATGTTGGCGGAAAAAAATGTTCTCGGCTTCAATGTCTACCCATGAAATGAAATTAATTTTTAAACCAATTTTAATTTCTAATTACAGAATCATCACGCAAATAGGTAAAACTTATTAAACATGGAGTACATAATTATCATTGGTTTTCAAATATTATTTGCAAAATAAAAATAAACTTGAAAACTTACAAAAAATTTGTAACAATAGTGATTCAGCTTGAAGGAATCTGGATCTAGATTGAAAATATTTCTTTCTCACTGTTAAAATTTTCAAATTTGATTACTTCTAATTTTTTAATTATAATTGGATTACAATTTACATTCATTTTGAACTTCAGGCACATAAAGTTTCAACATTATAAACTTAAAATTACTCGATAATTAAGACTTTAAATTTTAGATTGTGCAATGTGAAACTATTAATTTTGTAATGCTCTTGAAACAGAGGAAATCAACAAAGTAGTTGAACTTTCAAGAAAAAGGGACCATTTTTTATCAAGAGTTGAATTTTCAAGTTAAAGTCGAAAAACCTAAAAAAAACAATGACTTTTAAGCCCGAACGATTAATTTTTAATCAAATAGTCGGTGTAAAAAATTCAACTAAATAGTTAAGAACTTTCAAGCTAAACCTAAAAAGTTGAAATTTCGACAAAAAAGATCATTTTCAACCAAGAAAGATGAATTTTCATCCAAAAAGGGTAACTTTTCTACCATAAAAGAAGAAACTTTCAATCTATTAAGCCAAATAGTTGCATTTTCATCCATGAATTATGAAATTTCTACTAAAACAGATGAGTTTTCAAATTTAAAAGGCAAATTAAAAAAAAAATAGTTGAATTTTCATCCAAAAAAGATTTTAGTTTGACTTTTCAACATAAAAATATGAGTTTAAAAAAAAAGTAAATTTTATACGAAATAGTCGAATTTTCAACCAAAAAGGATGAATTTCAACAAAATTGTTGAATTTT
>CAKNXH010074546.1:0-21614 GCA_932178445.1 Andricus quercusramuli | reverse complement strand
TTTCTTTGGTTGACAATTCGTATTTTGGTAGAAAATTAATCGTTTTGTTGAAAATTTATCTTTTTGGTAGAAAAATGTACTATTTAGTTAAAAATGTATCTAATTTGTTGAAAGTTAATTCTTTTAATGGAAAAGTCTACTATTATATTTTTGGTTGAGAATTAATTTTTTTATTTAAAAATTTTATTATTTGGCTGAAAATTTCATTATTTTCTTAAAACTTCAACAATTTTTCAACAATGTTATCCTTTTTTATTGAATATGGAACTACTTGATTAAAATTTCACTTTTTTTGTTCGAAGATTCATCTTTTAGTTGAAAATTTATCTGTTTGGTTGAAAATTCGTCTTCTTTGGTAGAAAATTAATATTTTTATTGAAAAATCAACTATTTGGTTAAAATCCATCTACTTTGTTGAAAGGTAATTCTCTTTAATTGAAAAGTCTATTAAATTTTGGTTCAGAAATCATTTTTTCAATTAAAAATTTTTTTATTTGTTTGACGATTTTATTATTTTTCTGAAAATTCATATTTTTTGGTAGAAAATTAATCTTCTTGCTTGAAAATTCATATTTTTGGTTGAAAATGAAACTGTTCGGTTAAAAATTTGTCTTTTTGGATTGAAAATTTAACACTTTTTTTTGAAAATTCGTGTTTTTTGGTTTGAAAATTAATATTTGTAAGTTGATAATTTAATTATTTTGTTAAAAATTCGTCTCTTGATTAAAAGTTCAACGATTCAGTTGTTCTTGTAACTGCTGGATTGAAAATTAATTTTTTTCTGTAAATGTTATAAATTTGACTTTTTTGGTAGAAAATGAATCTATTTGATTGAAAATTTAACTTCTTGGTTAAAAGTTAAGCTGCCTTGTTAAACATTAATTTAATAATTAAAGATCCATCTTTTTGCAAAAAAAAATTCGGTTTTCTGGGTTGAAAGTTAAACCATTTTGTTGAAATTGAACTGTTTAGTTAAAAATTAACTTTATTGTTGAAAAATCCTATTTTTTGAATAAAAATTCAACTATTTTGTAGGAAAATCGAATTTTTGGTTTGAAATTTAAAAAATCGACTATTTTTTTGACAGATCGCCTGTTTTTTCTAAATCCAAGTATTTATGACTGAAAATTGAAGTTTTTATTGAAAATGTAAATGGTTGGTTAAAAATTGAACAGCTTTGTTGAAAAATCATGATTTTGGCCGAGGATCCATCATTTTATTTCAAAATTAAAAAAAAAATTAAAAAGAAATTTAAAAAAATGTTGTACAAAATTTTTCTCTAAAATTAGAGAAGTTGGTGGAAATATTCAATTTATTTTTGGCAGAAGATGTTTATTTCTGTCTTGAAAATTCGACTATTTTGTTGATTTTTTTCTTCTTCTTTGAATGAAACAGCTTTTTGGTTGAAAATAAACTTCTTTATTGAAGATTCATCTTTCCAGGTCCCAAATTTAAAATTGTCCTTTAAAAAATTGATTTTTCAGCTTATAAACTCAAGAATTTTATTGAAAATTTATCTCCTTTTTTAGAAAATTAATCTTTTTGGTTGAAAATTCAAAATTTTTTTAATGCCCCAATTTTAGTTAAAAGAACGTATTCAATTTACCCTGTGTCAAGGGCATTTTGGTCTATTTAATTGATAATTAATTATTAATAATTTGTTAATTATTTTATTAATTCGGATCTATACCTATTTCTGAATTGTCTTGAATTCTTTTGATACATTTCAGATTATTTTTAAAAATTCGGAGAAATTTGTAATAAATTTTATTGATTTGAAAGGATTTTTAAGATTGTAGGGTATTTTTAAAATTTCTATTGCATTTTCAAGAGCTTTTAATTTGAAATATTTTAGGGAATTTTTTCTTGATTTTAATAATTTTAAGAGATTTAATAAAATTGTAGTGGATTTTAAAGAATTGATTCAAGAAAAATGAGTTATTTCGTAAGTTTTTAAAGATTTGAAGAGATTTAAAATTATTTTTTGGATTTCGCCCTGAATTCTTATTAATTTATCCTGAATTTTTTTGAAATTCTTTTGAATTTTTTAATTTATTATAATTCTCATAAATCTACTCAATATTACATAATTCAATTATTTAAAAAAAATTTTTAAATTATTTTCATATTTAAAAATTTGTGTCAAATCATTTGGATTTTTTTTTTTTTAATTCACATTGCATTTTTATGCATTTCATCGAATTCTTCTCATTTCCCTTAAATTCCTCTAAATTCGCTCAAATTTTACAGAAATAAATGATTTGAAGAGATTTGAAATTATTCTTTGAAATTCATCCTGAATTCTTTTAAATTCTCTGGGATTCCCTTGAATTTTTCACTTCACTTGAATTATTCTAAATTTACTCAATTATACTTAATTCAATAGATTTTTTTTTTTAATTTTCAAAAGACTTCTTTTCGTTTCCCTTAAATTCCTCTAAATTTACTCAAATTTTACAGAAATAAATGGATTTTTCGATTTTCAAAACTTTTATTAATTCCTTTGAATTTTTTTTTAAATCAGTCTGTAATCTTTTGTCATTTTTTAGTCAGAAATTAGTAGGATTTCAAAGATTTGAAGAGATTTAAAATGATTTTTTGAAATTCACCCTGAATTCTTTTAAATTCTCTGGGATTCCCTTGAATTTTTTACTTTACTTGAATTATTCTAAATTTACTGAATTATACTTAATTCAATGGATTTAAAAAAAAAATTTCATAAAATTCTTTTGAATTCCCTTGAATTTTTCTGAGTTAATTCGAATGTTACTGAATTCATAAAAGTTTCTCCATATTTTTAAATTGTTTTCAATTCATTAAATTTTTTTGTTAATTCACCTGGAATTTTTATGAATTTCGTCGAATACTTTTGGGTCATCTGAAATTCTGCTAAATTCACTTAAATTTTACAAAAATAAATGGATTTTTTCGATTTCTAAAACTTTTTCCAATTCATTTGAATTTTTTTGAACTATTTTGTAGTCTTTAGTCGAAAGATTCAAAGGCATTTTCAAGAGATTTAAACAATTTGAAGGGATTTCCAAGGGTTTCAGTAATTTTAAGAGATTTTTGGGGATTTTAATATTTTAATGGATTTCAAAGAATTTTTTCAAAAAAGTGAGGTATTTCGTAGGGTTTCAAAGATTTTATAATATTTTTTGCTATTTATTATGAATTCGCCCTGAATTTCTATTAATATATCCTGAATTCTTTTAAATCCTTTTGAATTCTTTTAAATCCCTTTGAATTCTTCTAGATGCACTCAATTTTACTCAGGTCAATGGATTAAAAAAAATTTTTTGTTCAATTCATATTGATGTCCTTAAATTTCACCTTGAATTTTTTGGCATTTCAACCAATTCTTTTGAATTCTCTTTAATTTTTTCTAATATTCATTCCAAACTTACTCAATTCACTGAATTTCTTGATATGTTTAAATTGTTTTCATATTTAAAAATTTTTGTCAATTTATTTGAATTTTTCCAATTCGACTTGTATTTTTATGAATTTCGTCGAATTCTTCTCGTTTCCTTTAAATTCCTCTAAATTTATTCGAATTTTACAGAAATAAATGGATTTTTCGATTTTTTAAACTTTTATTAATTCATTTGAATTTTTTTAAATCAGTCTGTAATCTTTAGTTATTTTTTAGTTAGAAATTAGTATGGTTTCAAAGATTTGAAGAGATTTGAAATAATTTTTTGAAATTCACCCTGAAGTCTTTTAAATTCTTTGGGATTCCCTTGAATTAATTCAATGGATTTTTTTTTTAATTTTCAAACATTTTTTTCTAATTTTTTTTTCTAATCGCCTGGAATTCTTAGGCATTTCTTAAAATTCTTTTGAATTCCCTTTAATTTTTTTCATATTTTAAAATTGTTTTCAATTCATTAACATTTTTTTTAATTCGCCTTGAATTTTGATGAATTTCGTCGAATTCTTCTCGTTTATTTTAAATTCCTCTAGATTTACTCAAATTTTACAGAAATAAATGGAATTTTCTTGACTTTAAAAATTGTTTCTAATTGAATTTTTCTTTTAAATAATCATAATAATATATAATATAAATATATATGTATGTATAATTTAAAAAAAAAAATTTTTAATCTAATATAATCTTAAAATATTATTATAATATAATCTTATAAAAAAAATAAAAAGATAAGAGAATTCAACTAATTGGTCGAATTTTGAACTACTTTGCTAAAAATTCATTTTTTATTTAAAAATTCATAATTTTAGTTAAAGTATTTTTTTTCGTTAAAAACTAAGTTTTTAAACTGAAAATTTCAATGTTTGGTTGAAAATTAACATACAAAAATTTAACAATTTTGTCGAAAATTGTTTTTTTTTTTCATTTGAAAATTAGTTTCTTGAAATGAAAATGTGGCAATTCCATTTTTGATTCAAAATTGATCTTTTTATTTTGAAAATTCAACTATTTGGTTAAAAATTTATCTAATGCATGAATTTTCTGTTCTGTCCCTAAAATCTTTAGTGGTAGAATATTAATCTTCTTGATGAAAAATTTGTCATTTTGGTTGAAAATTAATTCCTTTGTTTGAAAATGTTATTATGTTGATTTTTTTGTAGAAAATTAATCTTTTTTGGTTGAAAATTCAATTTTTTATCCTTTTTTGTGCGAAAAAGTACCCTTTGGTCCCTATATTTTATCCCACTGGGACTGTGAGGCCTGTAATTAATTTTTTGTTTCCACCTTCCAGGAAGAATATGGCAAGATTGAATATGAAGATAGGACTGCAATCGTCGACACTGTTCAACATGGATTTTCCTGCTGTGGAGCTTCCGGACCTTCAGATTGGGCTGCGAGTAGATATTCCAGAGACCATCCCAACGAACACATGAGCTTTTCAGTATCTGCTGATTCAAAAACTTACAAGATTCCAGAATCTTGTTGCAAAAGTAGAGGCAGTTCTGGATGTCGTAGCGGAATTCTCACCAGTCTTGGCGCTCAAATCAGTCCCGAAGTTTTCCAGGATGTAAGTTCAGTCTTCTAAGGAGTTTCCCCTTTTTCCCCTATTCTCAAAAAAACTTCCCCTCTTCCCCTTTTCTCTTTAAACATACGATCAAAGCAATCTAATAGAATCAAACGACTGAAATATTTCGCGGAATATTGAGTATTCTAGCATGACGTCAAGATCATGATCGGATGGGTGGAAATGTAAGAAAGGTTAGCATAGTTGGTACATCTTGAGATTGGAATGCATACGCTTTTTTGCAGAAAAATATTCTAAACGTGAAAGTAAGTTATATATGCCTGAATAGTGATATTTTTCGAGTGTCGAATGCATTTGCGCAACTCTGTTTCATACTTTAATCGGTTGAAGACCGAAATATATCAACTATCCGAAATTCAGGATTAGAGTACCCGATTCTGATCGAATCGATCTGATACAGTAACCTCAGACTTTGGATATTTTATTTTACGTTGATAATATATTCTCCCAAAAGTCGTTTTCCATTCCCATGACGTCATGCTAAAATACTCCATTCAAACCAACGAGGGCTTCCCGCTCTTCTGGCCTCTTTTTAACTACAATTTTAATTACAATTTCAAATAAATTTTAACCATTATTCAATAATAATTAAAGCAATTATAGCACTTGAATAAATTATTTATGAATAAATAAGGTACGCGTTTCAATTGCTGACCATTAAAAATAAATACTATTTAAAAAAATTTGAAGATGAAACATTTTAAGGCAAGTTGAAAATGTGAAAACTGGAGACAGAAGTTATTATCCAATATAAAATTGAGACAGTTACAAAATATACCGTTTTTTTTTTAAATAAGTATTAGAAGATTAACAAAATTTAGTTGAAATGTACAAAGTTAAATACCTAATTAAAAAATTGGATATTCCAAATTTATCAACTTCAATTTTAAATTTTCTAACTTGAGCAATTTTCCATTTTCTAAAATCCTTCAAAAGTTATATTTTTTGGCAGAAAATTGGTTAAAAATGTAATTATTTGGATGAAAAGATATTTATTTTATTGAAAAGCTGTCTTTCTCGTTGAAAATCAAACTGCTTTGTTAAAAATTCATTTTTTTATACTAAAAATTGCAATTTTTGAATTCAAAATTCAACTGTAATGTAGAAAGTTCTTTTTTGGGAACAAAAATTCAATAATTTTGTAGAAAATGTTTTTTTTTTCATTTGAAAATTAGTTTCTTGGAATGAAAATTTAGAAATTTCATTTTTTGTTCAAAATTGATATTTTTATTTTGAAAATTCAACTATTTGGTTAAAAATGTATGCAATTGTTTAAAAATTCGTCCTTTTTTGTAGAAAATTAATCTTCGCGCTTCAAAATTCGACATTTGAAATGCAATTTTTTTTCTTTATTGACTAAACAATCTTTTGTTTGAAAACTCATCTCTTGTTGAAAATTCGTGTTTTCGGATTAAAGATTCAACTGTTTTGTAAAAAATTTGAATTTTCTCTCGAAAATTCATTTTTATTAAAAATTCTTCATTTTATTTAGAGTATTTTTTTGTTCATTGAAAACTAAGTTTTTTAATTGAAAATTTCAATGTTTGTTTGACAATTAACTTTTCAGTTAAAAATTCATATTTTCGTGTTGAAAAATCAACTACATTGTAGAAAATTCTTCTATCAGGCTTCAAAATTCAACAATTTCGGAGAAAATTCAGTTTTTTCAATTGAAAAATAATTTTTGGGAACAAAAATATAACTATTCAGTTTCAACTATTTTGTTCAACAATTATCTTATTTTTTGAAAATTTATAAATCATTTTTTTGCTCGTTGTAATTTTTTTTTAAATGTGCAAAAACATGTTTTTTTTTTATTTTTGGGATTTGATATCTTTTTTGCAATTTTGAAACGTTATAAATAACACGAAAAAAATGTTTCCCATGAATAAAAAATAATATTATGTTTCTTTGGTTCAAGCTGACGCAATTTCAGATTCAAATCAATCCAAAAAACATGTTTTTGTATATTTTCAAAAAATTTTAAATAAGGTGACATTTTTTTCAATTCAAAAAAAAATTTTAATTGTAAATTTAAGAAAGAGAACAGAAGATATTGACCGATTTCAAATTTTTTTTTTCAAATTTGTTGAAAATTCGTATTTTTTGTATGTCTTCAACTGTTTTTGTTCTGATATTAAAATCTTTTGTAGTAGAATATTAAGTTTCTTGATGAAAAATTTAACATTTTCGTTGAAAATTAATTTCTTTGTTTGAAAATGTTATTATGTTCAATTTTTTTAAATAATTTTTTTCGACTGTAAATTTAACTATTTTGTTTTTGGTTCAAAAATTTTTTTCTAATTAGACAATTCATCTTTATTGGTTGAAAATTCAACTATCAGGTGGCGAGTTGAACTACTTTGTTAAACATTCATTTTTTCGATTGAAGATTCATCATTCGAGTTGAAAATTAATTTTTTTTTGCAACTGACTTTTTTAGCTGAAAATTTAACTGTTCTACTTTTTATTTATATTTTTTTAATTGAACAATTTTGAAAAAATTAATGCTTGTTTAAAATTATTCTTTTTGAGTCGAAAATTAACATTTTTTTTTTAAATTCATCTTTTTGGGTTGAAAATTCGTATTTCTTGGATGAATTCAACTCTTTTTGATTTAAAATCTTTTTTGGTTGAAAGTCTCAACTAAAAATGTTACTATTCCATTTTCTGTTGAAAATTATTATTTTTTTAGTACAAAATTCAACTATTTGGCTGAAAATTTATCTATTTTGTTGAAAAATTGTATTTTTCGTTAGAAAATTAATCATTTTATTTGAAAATTAATCTTGTTTGAAAATTCATCTCTTTGGTTAAAAATGATTCATAATTTTATTTGAAAATTCATCACTCTGGTTGAAAGTTGAACTATTTAGTGGAAACCCCGTTTTTTTTTGGGTGAAAATTAATTTTTTCAACTGAAAGTTTAACTATTACATTTTTTGTAATAAATTAATATTTTTTAGTGAAAATTTTAAGTATTTTTTTCTCTGTTCTCTGCGTCATAAATTAAAATAAATATTTGCTAAAATAAATATTAAAAAATATAAATTTAATAAATATTTAATAAAATAAATATATAATAAATATTAAATATATATTATAAATATTTATAATAAATATTATATCAAAAATTATATATATATATATATAAAATATATATTTGAATATATTTAATTATAATAAATATTTTTCTGGAAATATGAATATGTTACTTTTAGTTGACCAGGAAACTTGACAAATTTGACATTCAACTTCCAAATTATAAAAATTATTAGTTGAAAATTTCAACACAGATTGAAAATATTGTTATGATTTTTAATGAATACAAAAGATTTCGGAAATATCTCATAGAAGTTTCATAAATATATAAAAATAATACAAGAATTCCAAAGGTTTCAAAACATTTCAAGGATTTCAAAGTTTTTAAAGATTTCAAATATTTTACAAAAATTTGGAAAAATTCAAAAATATTTCAAAGAAATTTCAAGATTTCACAACGATTTTAAGTACTTCAAGAGATTTCAATGAACTTACAAAGATTTCAAAGTTCTCAAAGACGACTTATGTTCGCAAAAAATTAAGAATTTATGGTTCTGCCTTTTTTAGAAATTATTGACCAATAAAAAATGAAATGACTCATTTTTTACATGGATAAAAAATGGTTATTTCATTATTTGATGTAAAAAAAGGAGACCTGGAAAAACTTGACTTCTTGACCCGGATCATTAAATTTAATTATTTTGTTTGAAACTTCATTTCAGTTGGAAATTGAACTATTTTGTTGGAAATTCGTATTTTCTTTTTAATGAAAATTAATTTTTTTACCTGCAAAATGAACTATTTCATTTTGATTGGAAATTTACCGTTTCAAGCTGAAAATTCGTCTTTCCATTAATTTAACTGTTTTTTATTTAAAATAAAAATATTTTTGGTTGAAAATTCAATTGTTTCGTTGAAAATTTAACTACTTTGTTAAAAGTGTGTCTTTTTTTATTAAAAATTCGGTTTTTTGATTGAATATTTCTGCTTTTAGTTAAACAATTTTTTGGTTGAAAATGAATCCTTTTTGGTTGAGGATTCAATTCTTCTGTTAAAAATGTGTCGTTTTGTAGAAAATTTGTCATTCATGGTACAAAAGTCATCTTTCTGCGTTGAAAATTAACTTTTTTGTTGAAGATTAATTTTAGTTGGAAATTGAACTATTTTGTTGGAAATTGAACTGTATTGTTAGAAATTTGCATTTTCTTTTTATTGAGAATTAATTTTTTTTACCTGCAAAATTAACAATTTCATTTTGATTGAAAATTTACCTCTTCAAGTTGAAAATTCAACTATTTGGTTGAAAATTCGTCTTTTTATGAATTTAACTGTTCTTGATTTAAAATAGCAATATTTTCGGTTGAAAATTCAATTGTTTTGTTGAAAATTTAACTTCTTTGTTAAAAAAGTGTCTTTTTTGTTAAAAAATTCACTTGTTTGATTGAATATTTCAACCAAGAATTTTTAACCAAGCAGTTGAATTTTCAACTAAAATTGTAACTTTTCATCCAAACAGTTGAATTTTTAACTAAAAAATATACATTTTCTACCCAAATGAAGTACTTTCATTTTCATTGCAAAAAAAATGTTTACAAAATAATCGAATATTCAGAAAAATAGTCCAATTATTAATCCAGGAGATGAATTTTCAAATAAAATGAAGAATCTTCGACTGGAATAGTTGAATCTACAATTAAAAAAGAAATTTTCAACTAAAAAACAACGAATTTTCGACAAAATAATTAAATTTTCAACCAAATAGAGGAATTCTGAACTAAAATAAAAAAAAAAAAACTGAAAAACTAATTTTTAACCAGTATGTAGTTCAAAAGCAAGTAGTTGAATTTTCAACCAAAAAGATTAATTTTCTACCAAAGACGACAAATTTTTAACGAAATGGATGAATTTTCAACCTACTTTTTGAATTTTCAACTGAAAAAGATAAAGTTAAAATAAAAAATGTATAAGTTAAATTTTCAGTTGAAAAAGTTGATTTTCAACCAATAAAACCGAATTTTCAACAAAATAGTTAAATTTTCAACCAAATTATTTTCAACTGAAATCAAGAATCTTCAATCAGAAAAATGAATTTTGAACAAAGTAGTTCAATTTTCAAACAAGTAGTTGAATTTTTAACTAAAAAAGACAAATTTTCATCCAAATAACTGTGGAATTTTCAACTAAAAAAGATAATCTTACAACCAGAAATAGAATATTTACAATTTCAATGAAAAAAATAAATCTTAAAAAAAAAATGGAATATTCAACATAATAGTCAAATTTGTGTAATCAATTAAATGAATTTTCAAATAAAATGAAGAATCTTCGACTGGAATAGTCAAATCTACATTTAAAAAATAAATTTTCAACCAAAAAACAACGCATTTTTAAGAAAATAATTAAATTTTCAATCAAAGAGAGCAATTTTTAACTTAAACCAAAAAAATTAAAAAATGAATTTTTATAACGAAGTAGATGAATTTTCAACCTACAAGTTGAAGTTTTATCTAAAAAAATAGTTAAATTTTCAACCAAATTATTTTCTACTGAAATCAAGAATCTTCAACCAGAAAAATGAATTTTTAACAAAGTAGTTAAACTTTCAACCAAGTAGTTAAATTTTCAACTAAAAAAGACAAATTTTGATTCAAATAACAGTTGAATTTCTTACTAAAAAAGATTGTTGTAAATTTTTTATCTCTTTTGTTGAAAATTTGTCTTTTTTGGTGGAATTCATCGGTTTTTGATTTAAAAATAAAATATTTTTGGTTTAAAATTCTACGAATTGGTTGGAAGTGGAATTGCTGTTAAAAATTCATTTTTTGGTTGAAGAAACATCATTTTAGTCAAAAATTTAACTATTTTGTTGAAAATTTAACTACATGATTAAAAGTGTGTCTTTTTTCTTAAAAATTCGCTGTTTTGATTGAATATTTCTGATTTAATTAAAAAAAAATTTTGGTTGAAAATAAATCCTTTTTGGTTGAGGATTCAACTATTTTGTTAAAAATGTGTCCTTTGATAGAAAATTCATCCTTAATGGTACAAAAGTCATCTTTCTGCGTTGAAATTGAACTATTTTGTTGGAAATTCGCATTTTCTTTTTATTGAGAATTAATTTTTTTTACCTGCAAAATTAAATATTTTATTTTGATTGAAAATTTACCTCTTCAAGTTGAAAATTCAACTATTTGGTTGAAAATTCCACTATTTGGTTGAAAATTCGTCTTTTTATGAATTTAACTGTTCTTGATTTAAAATAACAATATTTTCGGTAGAAAATTCAATTATTTTGTTGAAAATTTAACTACTTTGTTAAAAATGTGTCTTTTTTCTTAAAAATTCACTTTTTTGATTGAATATTTCAACCAAGAATTTTTAACCAAGCAGTTAAATTTTCAACTAAAATGATAACTTTTCATTCAAACAGTTGAATTTTTCACTAAAAAATCTATATATTTTCTACCCAAATGAAGCGGTTACATTTTTATTGTAAAAAAAAAAATTTACAAAAATATCGAATATTCAGCAAAATAGTCCAATTTTTAATCAAGGAGATGAATTTTCAACTAAAATGAAGAATCTTCGATTGGAATAGTTGAATCTACATTTAAACAATAAATTTTCAACTAATGAGAGGAATTTTCAACTAAACCAAAAAAAAAAACTAAAAAATGAATTTTCAACAAGTAGTTCTAATATTATTCAAGTAGTTGAATTCTCAACCAAAAAGATTAATTTTTTACCAAAAACGACAAATTTTCAACGAAAGAGATTAATTTTCAACTTACTAGTTGAATTTTTAACTGAAAAAGTTAATTTGCAACCAATAAAACCGAATTTGCAACAAAATAGTTAAATTTTCAACCAAATTATTTTCATCAGAAATGAATTTTTAACAAAGTAATTCAACTTTCAACCAAGTAGTTAAATTTTCAACTGAAAAAGGTAAATTTCCATCCAAATAACAGTTGAATTTGTAACTAAAAGAGATCAATTTTCAACTAAAAATAAAATACTCACAATTTCAATTAAAAAATAAATCTTTCACAAAAAATAGAATATTCAACAAAATAGTCAAATTTGTAATCGAGAAATGAATTTTCAACTAAAATGAAGAATTTTCAACTGGAATACTTGAATTTTCAATGTAAAAAAAAATTTTCAATAAAAAAATGATTTTCAAAGGTATGGTTTAATTTTCAAGCAAATAAATAAATTATTCCATCAAATTAGCTAAATTTTCAATCCAAAAAGATGAATTTTCAACAGAACAATTGAATGTTCAAACAAAAAATGACTTTTTAACAAAATTGTTCTGTTTTTTTTAATGCTAATTGTCAACCAAATCTTTTAATTTTCTAACAAACTAGTTAAATTTTTAATCCAAAAAGACGAATTTTCAGCAAAAACGTTGAACTTTTAACAGGAAAAAGGACTTTCACAAAATTGTTGAATTTTCTTCAAAGTAGAATATGTTTTAACCAAAGAATTGAATTTTCCACCTAATAAATATAATTTGAACCGAGAAGATTAGTTTTCTACAAAGTTGATTAATTTTTAACCAAATAATTGAATTTTTACCAAAAATATAAATTTTCAATCTAGAAGATTATTTTTCTACCAAAAGAAGATGAATTTAAAAATAATACATGAATTTTTAACCAAGCAGTTGAATTTTCAACTAAAAAAATAACTTTTCATCTAAACAGTTGAATTTTTAACTAAAAAATATAAATTTTCTACCCAAATGAAGTACTTACATTTTCATTGCAAAAAATAAATACATTTTTTTACAAAAATATCAAATATTCAGAAAAATAGTCCAATCTTTAATCAAGGAGATGAATTTTCAAATAAAGTTAAAAATATTCGACTGGAATAGTTGAATCTACATTTTAAAAATAAATTTTCAACCAAAAAACAACGAAATTTTCAATAAAATAATTAAATTTTCAACCAAAGAGTGGAATTTTTAACTAAAACCAAAAAAAAAAAAAATAAAAAATGAATTTTTAACAAGTAGTTCGAATATTAACTAAGTAGTTGAATTTTCAACAAAAACGAATAATTTTCAACCCACTAGTTGAGTTTTTAACTAGAACACATAAACTTACAATCAAAAATGTATAACTTGAATTTTCAGTTAAAAAAGTTAATTTTCAACCAATAAAACCGAATTTTCAACAAAATAGTTAAATTTCCAACTGAAATCAAGAATCTTCAAACCAAGAAAATGGATTTTTAACAAATTGGTTCAACTTTCAAATAAGCAGTTAAATTTCAAACTAAAAAAGACAAATTTTCATCCAAAAATAGAATATTTACAATTTCAATTAAAAAATAAATCTTTTACAAAAAAAAAAAAGAATATTCAACAAAATAGTAAAATTTGTGTAATAAAGGAAATGAATTTTCAACAAAAAAAAACAACGAATTTTTAACAAAATAATTAAATTTTCAACCAAAGAGAGGAATTTTTAATTAAAACCAAAAAATTAATTTTTAATAAGTAGTTCGGATATTAACCAAGTAGTTGAATTTTTAACCAAAAAGATAATTTTTCTTCCAAAAACGACAACTTTTTAACGAAATAGATGATTTTTTTTTACGAAATATATGAATTTTCAACTGAAAAAGATAAATTTACAATCAAAAGTGTATAAGTTAAATTTTGAGTTAAAAAAGTTAATTTTCAACCAATAAAGCCGAATTTTGAACAAGATAGTTAAATTTCCAATCAAATTACTTTCAACTGAAATCAAGAATCTTCAACAAAATAGTCAAATTTTTACAATCAAGGAAATTAATTTTCAAATAAAATGAAGAATCTTCGACTGGAATAGTTAAATCTACATTTAAAAAATGAGTTTTAAACCAAAAAACAACGGATTTTTAATGAAATAATTAAATTTTCAATCAAAGAGAGCAATTTTTAACTGAAACCAAAAAAATTAAAAAATTAATTTTTATAACGAATTAGATGAATTTTCAACTTACAAGTTCAATTTTCAACTGAAAAATAAACTTACAATCAAAAGTGTATAATTTAAATTTTCAGTTGAAAAAGTTAATTTTCAACCAATAAAGCCGAATTTTTAACAAAATTGTTAAATATTCAACCAAATTATTTTCAACTGAAAACAAGAATCTTCAACCAGGAAAATGAATTTTTAACAAATTAGTGCAACTTTCAACCAAGTAGTTGAATTTTCAACTAAAAAAAGAATATTTACAATTTCAATTAAAAAATAAATCGTTCAAAAAATATAGAATATTCAAGAAAATAGTCAAATTTGTAATCAAGCAATAAATTTTCAACTAAAATGAAGAATTTTCAACTGGAATACTCAAATTTTGAATTGAAAAAAAAATTTCAAAGAAAAAAACGATTTTCAACAATATGGTTAAATTTTCAATCAAGTTAATAAATTATTCGATTAAATTAGTTGAATTTTCAATAAAAAAAACGAATTTTCAACAGAATATTCGAGAAAATAGTCCAATTTTTAATCTAGAAGATGAATTTTCAACTAAAATGAAGAATTTTCAACTACAATACTTAAATTTTTAATTGAAAATAATTTTTTTTAACGATATGGTTGAGTTTGCAAGCAAATAAATGAATTATTCGATCAAATTAGTTAAATTTTCAATCCCAAAAAGACGAATTTTCAACAGAACAATTGAATGTTCAATCAAAAAATGACTTTTCAACCAAAGAAATTAATTTTTAATCACAATGATGAATTTTCAACCAAAAATATGAAATTTAGATCAAATAGTAGATTTTTCAATTCAAAAGATGAATTTCCTTTCAACAAAAAAACTAATTTTCAACTAAATAGTTAATTTTTTTAATGAGAGAAATGAATTCTTAAACAAAAGTAAAATAGTTGAATTTTTTACTAAACAGATGACTTTTTAATGAAAAAAATTCCATTTCTATCACAAAAAGTAAATTTCCCACAAAAAATTGGATAGTTAAAGTGAATTTTCCACAAACAAAAAAATTGTGAACCTATTACATGAATTTTAAACTTTTAATTTAATAAATTTAATAAATAATAATAATAATTTAATAAATTTTTAGTTGAAAATTCCTGTATTTTGTTAAGAATTCTTCTTTTTGGTAGAAAATTTTGAAATTTAAACTCCATTGTTAAAAATTTTTTTTTTTACTGTTGAAGCTTCATTATTTTTGTCGAAAATATCACTATTTTGTTGTGAAAATTGCTTTTTTTTTGTGGAAAATTATTTTTTTCACTGAAGTTTTAAATATTTCATTTTTGGTTGAAAATTTATATTTTTTAGTGGAAAATTCATGTATTTTGTGAACATTTTTCTTGTTTTCTTTGAAAATTCAACGTCTTTGCCTAAAGTTGAACTATTTTGTTTAAAATTAATGTTAGTTGTTGTTCAAGTTTCATTATTTTGGTTGAGAATTAATTTTTTTTCACTGAAGATTTAAATATTCCATTCTTGGTTGAAAATTTGTCTTTTTTATTTGAAAATTCATTTATTTTGGTCGAAATTTCATCTCTTTGGTTGTAATATCACCTATTACATTTTTAGTTGAAAATTGATATATTTTGTTCCAAGATCTTTTTTTTTTCTTAGAAAATTCAACTTCTTGGTTGAAAGTTGAAGTATATTATTAAAAAATAACTTTTTTTGTAAAACTTCATCATTTCCGTGGAAAATTTCACTATTTTATTGAAAATACGTTTGTTTTTAGTTAAAACAATGTTTTTCACTAAAGATTTAAATATTTTATTTTTTGTTAAAAAATTTATATTTTTAGTAAAAAATTCTTCTTTTTTTTTGTACAGAATTGAACTTTTTGGTTGAAAGTTGAATTACTTTGTTAAATATATTTTTTTCTTGAAGCTTCATCATGTTAGTTTAAAATTTAATTATTTTGTTAAATTTTTTATTTTTTTGGATTAAAATTAATTTTTTTGTCTGAAGATTTAAATATTCCATTCTTAGTTAAAAATTCATCTCTTTTGGTAAAAATGTCATATTTTTGGTTGTAATATGAACTCCTAACATTAAAAAGATTTCACAAACAAAGATGTAAGAAAAATTTCACAAATATTTAAACGGATTTGATAAAGATTTAAAAAATTTCAGAATGAATTCCCAAAGATTTCGAACATTTCATAAAGATTGCAAGGATTGCAAAGATTTAAAAAAGGCATATACACCAGATTTCAAAGATTTCACAAAGATTTCGAACATTTCCAAACATTTTAAAACTTTCAAAAGATTTTAAAGATTTTAGAAAGTTTACAGTGAACTAGATTTCTAAGATTATAATGATTTTATATTAATTATTTCAAATGAATACAAAAGGTTTCAGAAACATGAACAAAGATCTAAGAAAAATTTCACAAATATCTCAAAGATTTTATACAAATTTCAAAAAATTACACAAAGATTTTCAAGATTTCAAGGATTTAAAATATTTTACGAAAATTTAAAACTTCATCAAGAGATTTCAACGAATTCACAAAGATTTCAAGGATTTTAAAGATGGCTTATGTTCGCAAAAAATTAGGCATTTGTTTATTTATAGTTCTGCTTTCTTAAAAATTTGTTGGCCAATAAATAAATGAAAGAAAAATTGATTTCTTGACCTGGAAAACCTGGAAAATACCTTGAATTTCGTTCCTACACTGAGCGAAGAATTCCCCAGTGGTTCGGGTTTACACCCCAATAGTTGGGGTGGTTTCTCTTTTTTTCTGTTTCACACGAAGGATTGGTGAGCTCGCACCAACGAGTCGTGCGAGCACCCCAACCATAGGGGTGCTCATCCGAAGCAGCAGCGGCTGAACTGGTGGGATGCGCGCCCTGATGGTTGGGGAGCTTGCACCCATATGATTCGGGAGACTCGAGTCGTCCACCGCGTTGGATGTTGCGCGTTCGACGTTTGCGCATGTTCGCTAATGGCCGCAGCTGATAAACACCAGGAATTTCCCGAATATCACTGTTTCTAGTTTATGTCAATTTTATTATTCATTAAAACTTCATTAACGAAGGTAAGAGAAATATAAAACCTTATTTTTTCTCCCGAATTATTTCTGTATATATACAGAAATAATTCTTCGTTAATGAACCTTCGTTAACGATTATCCAAAGAAAAACCAGATAACTAGTTTACACTGTATTCCACTGACATCTCGCACATGAATAATAAAATTGACATAAACTAGAAACAGTGATATTCGGGAAGAGCCTGATATGTTTATCAGCTGCGGCCATTAGCGAACATGCGCAAACGTCGAACGCGCAACATCCAACACGGTGGACGACTCGAATCTCCCGAATCATAGGTGCAAACTCCCCAACCATTCGGGCGCGCACCCCACCAGTTCGGCCGCTGCTGCTTCGTGTGAAACAGAAAAAAAGAGAAACCACCCCAACTATTGGGGTGTAAACCCGAACCACTGGGGAATTCTTCGCTCAGTGTAAGAATCACTGGACACCCTGAAAATAATTTTTTATTGGTGTATTTCAGGGCTGCATGGACAAACTGGTAGAGGCTCTGAAATCCCAAGGAATAATAATCCTCGGGGTGGCAATTGGAGTTGGAATTTTGGAATTTTTGGGTCTGATTTTCTCCCTGATTCTGTGCTGCGCAATCGGCTCGTCGGAGAGATACAAGGCCTAACTTGTTCCTGTTTTCGTGTGCCAAAATGTACCGCAATCCATACGTGTCGTAGCACTGTACAAACTGTAATATCTTACTAGTCGTCTCCTCGACTTTAATTTTTCGTGCCAAGATCCGAGGACACTCAGCTTGTCCTCCTCCTCCTCGAGAAAAATCATCAGTCCTCTTTTTTTTTATTGAGAATTAAGCGAGGATGGTGACGACAAAAACTGACTGACTGGTGGCGACAAAGTGGATTGGCCGAGAACGAGTTTTGTCAGTACCACACACTCCAAAGAAAAGTTTAACATTTGCTGAAGAAAAACGTGGAACAAGTTGTCTCGAGGAATTTAAATAAGACTCGAGTCGAGGATTAGAAAGACTGACTGGGACCTGAAAAAAAACAAGCAAAACTTTAAATATTTATCTCCTGCGATTGAAAAATCGTCTAGGAATTGATTCAGTTTCTTGAAAATATTTAAATACAAATTAAAATAAAAGGTCGCGACACACAGTGGGGCAAAACTGGATTTTTATGCAAATTAAATTATAGAGAGATTCCTCTTGGTTGGTTGAACAATTTTTTTAAACAAAAAACCGCAAAGAAGAAAAGTGAAAAAAGGTATTTTCAAGAAAATAATTTTTTTAATTTGAAAAAATAATTGGGAGTCGATTAGAATGCATATGTACGATATTTAAGAATTATCTGAAATGAAAAATTTACAAATTAATTATTTGTATTGTTATAAACAAATATTAAAAATGCATGCATGGTAAGCATTAAAAAAGAGATTACAGATAAAATGAACGTATATGACGAATGCAGTAATTTGATTACAAAAAAAAATATATTTTTCTGTGCAAAAGCGATACATTTTGGAAATTGTTTAATAAATTCGTTTATAAAAAAAGAAAAATTTTAATTAATGGCATTTTCGTCATTAGGTAAAACTTTTGAAACAAATTGCAGTAATTTTCGTAAATAAAGTTTTTTTTTCTGTGCAGAAACAGTGAGCGGCTGTTGGCGCGTTGCCCCGTTCCAGGGGCAAAAAATGCAGCATATTTTCAATTGAGAAAAATAAACAAGATCATTTTTCGAAAAAAGAGCTCTGGTCGCGCGCATGTATAAGCTTTTAGATTCTGCGGTAAAAATATTACACTAAACAATTCATCCTGGTAGCTGTATTTTGTAATATTCTAAAAACCAATTTGTTTGAAGCACCTTAAAGATTAGACAATCAATTTTTCTTTAGTTGGGAAAGGCCTGGCAATAAATTTTTTTTTAGTTGGAAAAGATGATTATTTGTAAAATAAATTTACGTTTTTTGAGTTGGAACAGGCAAGAACAATTTCGAAAAATTAAATAAATTAGAATTCAAACTCTAAAATAAAAAAAATCCATTTCTTGATTTGGAAAAGGCTTGGCGTAATTATTTGTAAAATAAATTGACGTTTTTTGAGTTGGAAGAGGCAAGAACAATATTTTGTAAAATTAAATAAATTTGAATTCAAAGTCTAAAATTTTAAACCATTTTTTGAGTTGGAAAAGGCCCAACTTGATTATTTGTAAATTTAATCTAATTTTTCTTGAAACAAACAGTGAGAGTTTTGAATGTTAAATAAATTAAAATTAAAAACCTAAAAAATTAGATAATTAATTTCTTTTTAGTTTAAAAAAGTGTGGCTTGATTATTTATAAATTAAATTAATATTTTTTGAGTTGGAACAGGCAGTAAGAGTTTTCAAAATTAAATAAATTATAATTCAAAGCCTAAATGATTAAAAAATCTTTTTTTTTTTAGTTGGAAAAGGCCTGGCGTGATTATTTTAAAAAGGAATTGACGTTTTTTGTGTTGGAACAAACAAGAATATTTTTTTAAATTAAATAAATCAGAATTTAAAGCCTAAGAGATTTAAAAAATCCGTTTATTTGAGTTGGAAAATACCTGATTTGATTATTTATAAACTAAATTAATATTTTTTGAATTGGAAAAGGCAGTAAGAGTTTTCAAAATTAAATAAAGTATAATTCAAATCCTAAAATATTAGATAATCCATTTTTTTGTCGGAAAAGGCTTGGCGTGATTATTTATCAATGAAATTAATATTTTTTGATTTGAAACAGGTAGGAAATTTTTTTTTAATTAAATAAATTATATTTCATAGACTCAAAATGAGACAATTTTCAAATTAAAATGTTATATTTTTCTTTTTCAATTTGAAAATTACTAAAATTGAAAAATTTTCATTTGTAATTAAGAGCCTTAAACATTTAAGAATTCAAGATATAATAATAAATAATAATAAATAATAATAAATAATAATAAATAATAATAAATAATAATAAATAATAATAAATAATAATAAATAATAATAAATAATAATAAATAATAATAAATTTGACATTTTTTTATTTTAAATTTTATTTTTCAAATTTAAAGCCCTCAAATTTCCATTACATATTTTGAAAACTTTAAAAGTGGACAGTTTTGAAATTATATATTTTATTTTAAAACTTTTTAATTGTTTAACTTGCGATTTAAATCTTTCAATTTCAAATTGTTCGAGTTTCCAAATTTTTCATTTTAAATTAATAATTTAGTCAATTTTCAACGATAAACGTTTAAATCTGAAAATTTGAAATTAAACAATTTTAATTTAATTGTCGAAACATTAAAAATTGTTCAAATTTCAAGAAATTTTTTTTATGACTATTTTTTTAATTGTAAATAGTTTAATTTTTTAACACTTTACTCTGAATGATAAATTTAATAATAAATTTAATTCAGGAAGCCTTAAACAATTTATAAAGCTTCAATTAAAATTATTTCAATTTTTATCTTTTATAAATGAAAATAATTGTTCAAGTTTTAAGGTTTTGGATTTCAAAATTGAATTTCACATTCTTTTAATTTAAAATTCTTCCAAAACTCTATTGAAATTTTTAAATTTGAAAATAAACGATTAAAGCTTTCAAAATTACATAGCGCATTGCTGTAAGCAACATAAAAAAATTTTTTTTATTCGAAAATTTGCGAATTATGTATTTATTGATATAATTTATTTATAAAATATTATGACAAAATATTATGATAAAATATTTGTAAAATATTGATGACATATTGCATTAATTTCAGAGAAGAAATATTTTTTTTCCATATGAAAATATCATTTTTAATATTTGTTTACAAAAATATAAATTATTAATTTATAGCGTTTTAGTTACTAGATAACTCAAATCTCGAATTAAAAAATTATTTATGCACAAGCATTTATTTCGTTAGATTTTATCTTTATACAAGTTATTTCTTCTAATACAGTTTTTTTTGTAAAAAAAAATGATTGAACCGTCCTTGAGCTTTAATTAAAAAAAAAAAAAAAAAGAAAGTCAAAACCGGATAAGAATTGTGAACTGTACTTTCCCAAAAAAATCCAGTTTTGTCCCACTGTGCGACAGAGTTTCTGCCTTTTCTCGACAGTATGCTCTCTAGTTTTTTTTGAAAAAAAAAAAATAACAATTCAAAATTGTTTTTTTCTGAGCATATTTTCGGGAGAATTTAAAAACTCTAATACTGGAAAAATTTCTCGCACAGCTGGATGATCTTTACCACCAAAGATTCGAGTTGACGCCAAGTTTCGGTGAAATGAGACGAAGACGTTCGAATAGAGATAGGCTTTTTGTTGTAAGAATTGTACAGGAAGTTGAACGCGAGGTGTCGAATCGAAAAAGGAGGGATTTATTTCCAGAGAAATTTATTTTTCAAGGGATAAGATTCTGAGGATATAAAATTGAAATAAAAGATTCGACGTGTCGCATTTGCGAGAATTGCCCGCGGAGCGCAGAGTTTTAGTTAAGGTGAGCGCGGTGTTTTAGGTAAGGTGAGCGCGGTGTTTTAGGT